>JAYRBW010117689.1:0-67043 GCA_036023295.1 Invenusta paracnida
AAGGAAAGGAAAGGAAAGGAAAGGAAAGGAAAGGAAAGGAAAGGAAAGGAAAGGAAAGGAAAGGAAAGGAAAGGAAATTTAAAACAATTAAAATTAATTTTAAATAATATGAATTATGTTAAGTAGGGAACATCAATAAAATGCGATGTTACCTTAATGGCTGCATGTGTTAGCTATGAGAAGGCTAAATTTTGCAATTTAATCAAGTTAAATTTGCTTTTTTCTGCAGATGAGTATGAAAATTTTCAGAAAATATAGGAAATACTCACTAACTGAAAGGTATTTATGAGATTTTATTTGGTCAAGGGGCATCTATTTCTCTTACCTTGACTTACCTTAACTGCTAACAGAGTATCGATTAGAGTTTATGACATATTTATTTTTTAATGTATGTATCTATCATATTTCGGGAATTCAATAACTAATTTACTAGATCAAAATTATACTGTAGATTGAATCCGAATAAAGCAATTCCTTATTTCTAACTTTCCTATCTATCTGTAGGTGTAGGTTAATAAAAAACGATTTATGTTACAAAAATCACTAAAAGAGATACATATTATAACTTGTAGCAGGAGTTGGTAGTTACTATATAGGAGCTGCTGCTATAAAGTACTTTATATCTTAAAATAATGCTTTCTTTTATTACCGATTAAACATCTTCATGGCTAATATAGATCTTCTGTTATAGACATAAACAAAAAAACGCGATATAGACGTTGCATTTAATGATTTTGTTTGAGAAGAAAATTTATATCGATACACCATTTTACTCCAACAAATTCTCAGGCCATTACAATAATAATACATGTTCATTGGTTTTGTTATGTCTTTTCTTATAGAAGCAGTTGCCTATACTGTTAGCATCACCCCTTATAGATAGATTCTACTTATAAGAGACAGACCTTAACTTTAAAGGTACAGTTTCAAGAGTGTATAAAGGTATATTAAACGTTTCTTTTTGGTCCAGAAGATCTCATGAACCGGAAATGGATTTCTCAGCCTGTATGACTGTCTGCTTGTCGTGTTGATATAGTTAGCAGAAGAACCCACTAATAAAAGGTTACTTACATTTGTGACACAGGAAATCAAGAAATCATCTACATAGGTCTACAACCCCTTCTAGCTTTTGAGATAACCTCAACAGGCCATGTTGAAAATATATTGACATACAAAGAATATCTATAAGGGCTTGAATAGGTTGGATCATCGAGGGTCATTATTAGTATAGCCTTATTAAATATGTCTACTATACTATGGCAAGCTTCAATGATGTAAGATACAATTTTAACACCAGAAATGGTAGATGCACAGTTTCCAATCCCGGTAGCACGCTCGCACTGTGTGAATACGTTAATGATTTGTATTGCGTAACACGTTTGCATTTATTTAACCATTTACAAGGTATGAAAGGGAACCTCTATAGTATTAAGTACATTTAACATAAATCTTATCATTTAAGCCCATTGATTATTATGCAAATGCACAAATACCGATGTGTTTTCATTTATTATTATAGATTATTTTTCCAACTCCACACTAACTAGGGGTTATTTATTGCCAAATATAGAAAATAAATTGCTATAAGAAAGGAAGTTAACACTGATGAATGAGTATCCGTTGTACACAATATTTATTAGAAGTATCCTTTAAAATAATAGATAGTATACAAAACAATTTAATATGAGTGAATTTTCTATATAGCCAAGCATTAGCATATTGTCTCCAGTTCTGTTGTGGCTGTACAATGATCATGGTGTGCTCGTGGTGTGGTCGTATTTGGAGCCAAATTAGTCATTTAGATATTATACATCTAATTCTAAAAGTTGGTCGAATATAATCTGCTTGTGTAAAAACCCTATCTTGAACTAAACCGAGCTAATCAAGAAATTGAAATGACACTGGTCAATATGGAACATTTAAATTTGATACTTAGATATTATAAAACGCTATAGCTTTGAAAAATAATGGACACTCACAACGAATGCCAGTAACTTACTTGTCTTGTTAGCGGTGCACATAAGGGTGAAAGTGTCCCCAACTTTGAAGTCTCGTCTGTCCGGTGAAACTGTTATGGTCGGCATCTGAGGAGCATCTGGACAAAGAGCAAGATTTCAGAATATGAAATGCTGGTTATATTAATTTAGATAAGTATGTAATGTATGTTTACATTGCACATTATTTTATAGTGATTCTTGATTTAGGAAATAGCTGCTATTGTATTAAATACATTGTAATGTTTAGAAGGTTAAAATTAAAATAGCTTTCAAGATTTCCATTGTCTTGTTCATTCATAACATTAATAATATATGTGGGGTTTTAGTTTGAGAATGAGACAGTTTTTCAATAAATTATTGTAGGTATATATTGTACATATTAACATTTATATGTTTCATTATATTTCATAGTCGAAATTTATTAAAAAACATTTTTCTATAATCGAAGTAAATTTACTGTTCAACTTATTTTGACATTTTTTATAATGTAATACGACTGTAATATGTTTGCTACGAAGTCATTATTCCTTAAGAGGCGATTTCTTTTAGGCCAATTATCAAAAAATATATGTTCACTCTAATTTCGAATGGACTGAATTTCATTTGATTGAATGGTGGGCGTTGAATATTTGCACACCTGATACATAGGGGACAAATTAACATTTGAGTACAGTTTTAAATTTACAATAGTACAATGACAATACTTACTTCGGATTTTGTCAAGTCAATTAGATACTTAACATTATTTCAAATACAAAATATAAAATTAAATATTATTATTATGTTATAATAATTGAAAATTGAAATTGCAATTGTAATTAAAGCATCCACTATTTTGTAAGTCTTAATACATAATATTTAGAGAAAGTGTATATTAGCAATATAGTACAAGCATAATTTAATTTAATTTAAAGTTTAAATCAAACATTTTATATATATAATATATATTTAAAGAAAAGCAATTAATAATTAATATAAAAAGTAATATAAGCATTAATAATAACTTTATCTGCATACGTCACCAGTTTAAACCACATAAGGGTTTTGAGCATTTTTTATACGTTTATATTGCACAATATTCAAATATTATTTTCGTTTTTATACAATAGAACAGTTTTTTCCCATTTTTTTCTACTTTTTATTATATTGTCTATGTATTTATTTGTAAAAATATTATGGTCACTCCAAATAATTTTATCTAGAAGGAGAATATATAGTGTGATCCTATATATGACTTCATGACAAGTAATTACAAAAATCTTTTAGGTAGGAAACAGACCAAACTGTAAAAAGTTTTATTAAAAATGGCACATATTGTGCCTCTAAGACAAATAGAAAGACGATCAAGATAATAACAAATACAGGGAGGTACATAGTTGTAATTTTTACTTTATTTTATTTATTGAGTTTTGTTTAATATTTTTCTAATTTTGGGATTAATAATGTTATAATAAGAAGAAGCAGTTTCATTTGATTTGCAGACGAGAAGTTATGTATAAAGCCAAAATTTAAAATTGTGGTTTTTAACACTAGCACACTTTAATTAATAACATGTTGATCTTGATATATTTCAATAATACCTACCTAAGTATAAATTTCACTAGAAATATTAAGAGTAATTTTTTCTTTTTCATTAATACTATGCAATTTACTAATTTTATCTGTATAATGATAAAGAATTGGGTCATTTTATGTGATTAAAATAAATAAATTTTGAGTTGATTCAATTAATTTTATTACAAAAGAAATTATCGCTTGTTTATAAAGCATATTTTAGAAAAGAAGTATTAACTATGACATTGTCACCATAAAAAACGTTCATAACTTACATAAAAGACTTTTAGTTTATGCATATGTACAAACATAACTTGCAGTTGCCTAGGCTTTAGGACTTATTTCTTAAGTTGTTTGTATAATTCAATTAAAATATAAACATAACACTTCAGAAAACTAACAATTGTCTTTCTATCTGCCTTAATTATTTGACATTATATTCCTCACTTCAAATCAAACTAGCGAAAGGCAAAGAGACAATATAATTAAATATTGATCCACATTATGATACCTCTGCTTTCATCTTCTTTCCTCGCTTCCAAATACCTCGATGGAAGTGAAACCCATTGCTTAATGAATATACCCTATAGGCCAAATTCAAACAATTTCTAATGTGTGACCCTGTTCGCATACAAACGTGTGATACATATTACATATTTAAGTGTTAACATGAGGTGTGAACAATTATTATGATTGAATAATGAGGTTAAAATGGGAAATATACTCTCAGAGTAGATTAACTAATGAAAAATCGATAAGTGTAATGTTTTGAATTAAATTTAAACATTATATATTATACCATTTTCATTTTCATTTAAAAAGTATATTGACTTCAGCTTTTTGATAATTTTAAGCTGTATAATTCTTAAAAAAATAATGGTAATTTTAATAGAAATGCAATGTGTCATATATTGCAAAAATAGTATTAATCTGTAACGTTAAAAAATTGAATGCTTCAATCTAATTTTTAAAATTAACACTATTTAGATAGATATAGCAATACATTTTAATGAGAAAAGCAATACTTTAAACAAGTAATTTTATTCCAAAATAATAATTTTATAAAGTTAAAAAAAATGTATGATCTTTTTATTTCTAGATAAAATGGACTATTTATTTTTTATAAGTTGTAAGCGGTCTCTGAGCTGGAAAAATTATAATAATTATTACAGACATGAATGTTCTAGACGCAATGCTAGCTAAACGCAGGTGTAAGTAGTCTTGATTTGAACTCTGGACCACTGGATTGCAAGCCTCACGTTCAAACCATTTGACCATTGCTCACTACCTACTTCTGGGTTTAGCTAGTATTGCGTCTAACATATTCATGTCTGTAATTTTTATTATTATTTAATTTTTGTATACATTTATTCTAATTTACAATTTTTAAAGACATATGGGTACAATTTAATCTTCTACAAAATATTAACAAATTCATATGTATAACATAGGGATGTATTATGTTTTATGATTTATGATTTACCGAATTATATTGCTCTATATTTACGTGTGAAAAATTATACATCTACATGTCTACTTGACACATAGTAAGATATTAATTGTTGAGACATATATTTATGTTGGCGGGATTATATACGATGTTTGTCTGTTATGATATATTTTTGTTCGACTTCTTTTTAATTTTATGCAAAATTTAACTGAGATTTTTTCATGAAATAAATAAATTTGTAAACAGCTTTTTGTACACCACTTCTTGAAAAATGTGCTTGTTTATTTTATGTTAATAAATTTCTCAGTCAATTTTTAAAGAGAGCAAACATCTATCTTGTACATTCCGTTTTCTATTACAAACATGTATATAAGTAATTTCTTTACAACATGTTTTACTTTTACGATAATTTCTCTCGTAACACTCACACTGAACGATGACCTTGGTGACATTGCCCCCTCTGCGCATGAGCGTACTTCCCAGAGAGGGTTGCAGCACGTTCTCCGCCGTACATCGATACTCCCCTGCATTGCCCTTGGTTGCCTGACCTATATGCAGCTCGGATGAGCGCCAGTACTGTCCACCAAGGACAGAGGAGGTCCACTCGATGGTTCGCGCAAGAGGGTGGGCGGCAATGTTGCACTGAAGGTTGATAGGCGAACCCTCGCGGACCTTGAATTCGGCTGGGATAGAGACTGAGGGTGGATCTAGGGAGGGGCAGGGGGAAGGGTGACGTTACCAAGAACATTCAAAATGAAAATTCTTTTGCATTATCGATGCATAACTACTTTAGATATTACTAAGAGTAATTTTGAGCAAAATGATCTAGTCATAGTCCCTTTTCATCAACTAGGTGTAACATGTCCAATATTAGTAATATATATATACAGTAGTGTTTTGTCTTATGTGACCGAGACTATTATGGTAGGTGTCGTTGAATGTCTTGAAATGGGTTGGTATATATAATCCGTATTCTTTAGGGCTACACATCAGAAACAAGACAACCAGAAGGAGCAAGTAAATAGTCATGATTCCAACAGACCCGTTACAATTCACCAGCGGAGAAATCTAATTAATGGAATTAAATGATGTATATAAATAACATACCACTGGATTGCAAGCTAAATAAGATATATTTTCTATGTTTTGAGTAGTAAATGCTCCTCTTAACGTAGCTGCAGATAGGAACATCACATTATACATTAAATGTGAATAAATGTAAAAACTAGAGTGAAATTCTACTGGACCCCCGATACCTAGTTTCCGTTCCATAATAGGCAAACAGCTGTTGTAACATTACATATATTATATGGCAACATTCCCTTTAGTTGCCTTACACTCATCTTCTCTTGAACATCCTCCCCGTAGCTATCGAAAAATAATCTTCGTAACAAAATTCACCAAAGTAATTTTATATTTTATAAATTGGATAATGTATAATTTTAGATTATATATTTTTGTTGCACATCTTCTATATAAAGTTTACAATGGGACAGAAAACATATGTTTTCTAATTTTGATAACATGACTCTATTAAATTGTGCAATGTTATCTGAATAAACTTATAATTGATATATTGATTTGTGAAACGTCTACAAATATATATGACAAAGGTAACTTCAATTTCAGCGACTTACATATACATTATACTGTTAAATAAATTCGTAAATTCTATATTATCAGTTATAATAATACAATTTTCTTACTTATCTAAATTCAGATGAGTAATAAAGAGTTCAGTACAATATAATGAAAGGCAAGAAATGTTATTTATAACAAAATTAATATGAAAAAGTATATCAATGGTTTGGAACAAATATTTTTGGACAGTATTTGAAAATTTGATGTTTGCCTATCTTTTTGAGGCATGATGTACCTATATTATACATCAAATATCTGCAGTAGCACAATAGGTGGTGGAGGTGATTAAGTTGGCTTTGCAGAGCTTTAAATCGTATAGAAACGACACAGGACTTCAAGTTTTATTGGAGCATTTTCTCTAACTTTCATTTTCACTTTTTCAGTCATCTTTAAATCAACCAATCAATTCTAAATCGTCTGAATAAAAGCGTCATTAAATTACAGTACACCAAAGGAAAATAAATCTTTTTGAAGCAACTATACTTCAAATTCAACAATAGCTGTACTTACTTTCTTTTACATGTTCACATGTTTGAGAAATGAGAACAGATAGATTTTAAATGATATAAAGAGATATATATCAATAAAATAATTTATGTTGTAAATATATGCATATTAAACAAAAATTAAGAAAAACATCGTTAACAAATGCAAGTCTACATTGAAATTTCTTTGTTCCGTCTGGATATTACCAAAGGTATATATTATTATATATATCCTACATTATTCAAAGTATATAAAATGTATACTTCTATACTAAAAATAAGACACTTTAAGGTACCTACATTATATGAAGTACTATATATATATACATATGCTGTACTTTTAGAATATTTAGAATATCTGCCCCAGGATTTGTAGCACGTGTATAACTATAAGTTAGGGATATTAATTATTATATAATTATCATAGAAAGCGCCCACGGGAATACTTGAACCGAATCGAATAGATATAATTACAGAGTTTTTGATACCTTTTAACAATCCTCAGGCATCCATGATTGATTTACTTTAGAATGGATACTTTTTGACTAAATAGAATCATAAACCTTAAAATATCTTTAATGCTTATCGGAAAGGAGTATAAATACATTCTTATAAGGAAAAGAAAATGTTACGACTTATATAAGGCACTAAGTTTATTATTATAATGGTTATAGGATATGATATATGAACTATAAGGTATATACAAAATGTATACTTGAATTATATATGCAACATTTCGTTTTCAACCGATATGACAACAATGATTTATACATGATAACATAAATATAAAAAATTATTAAAATCTAGCAACTAATTCACAATTGACCCAAGCTAATCATTTCAGCATAGACACAAAATAATTCAAATTCCCCAAAGAACTATTATTCGATAAAAAATAATTTTGAAGACACAATACGACAGTTCTTCTGTTTATATATAGCGTCTCTGATTTGATCCAAAACTGATCTGGAATCTAGGATCGTAGATTGAGCGAGTGGAATAAGGGGGGGGTGGATTCAAGTCAGCCATGAAATCCACTTAACAACATACAATATTTCTCAGTTTTAAAATATCTAAAGGTAATTATCATTGCTTCGATACATTCTTCGTTTCTTGCGCCTTTTCTTTCTTTATTTATTTTTTCGGTTAAACTGAAAATAATTTTAAACAGTGTCATCACCATTTGCCCCATCCAGGGAATTGTGAATTGCGAATTTCGAATCGAATTGAATATACCGATATAGGTGTTGTGCGACTTCTGAGAGGAATATATGGAGAGAAGAGGAGAGGAGCATTATGAGGCCCTGGTATACTACGAATGAATACCACCGACCGGAAGGGGTGTCCTGGAAATTCGATTTTCGATTTTGAATGAGCGTGTGTACGCACATTTTAAATTGAGAATGGAGGGAGGGGGGGAGGGGGGTTGGCATTTGAAAGCCTGCGTTATAGTCGATCAGCTAATGCTGTTTTATGGACAGCAGCAGCAGTTAAAGGGCGATCAGCTTTAAAGATGGTGTTAAAAAGAAGCTATCTATAGATATATTTTCGTCGATCCTCAATATAGGTAGTAGACTTCTATGTCTCTATCGTCAAAAGCTCAACGTTCGAACTTCGGCTATTTAATAAAGAAACACCTGCTTCTACATTGATTCTATTCTCACGCGCGTCGTAAATCGTTGCAACGGAGAACGGAAGAAAATTATAAAAATAACATTCATAAAGATCTTTAATGTTCACTTTAAATTGGATCAGTTCTGAAATATGGCACCTTAGCTATTTTTAGTATTAACATTTATTGTCAAATTTTAACGATATGGTATTAAATCAAAATTTAAAAAACCAAGCTAAACCTGTCTTCTGAGAAACACTGAAAAGAATATATTTGAAATTGAATAATAGTGTTATATTATGAAAATGTAAATTGAATCTTTATAAGTTAAAGACAATATTTGTGTATAGTGGAATAATACAGAAAATATTAATATACACGTTCACATATGCAATGTATATAGAGTACCGATTATTGGTACAAAAACCCCTTACAGGCATAATATGAAATCAAGTACGTAATTAAAAAACATTTACTGAAATTATATTACCTACAATTGACTGATTTATATATTGTGAAATACTATTTTTAAATTGACACATGTTATTAAACAAAGTAAAATTAATTAAATGCATTCGTAAGAATAGGTGGTCATTAGTGAAATTAGAATGTACAAAATTATTGATTATTCAATTTAATATGTTCTTCTCTCATAAAATTTATTTGAATGATTTTTTAGTCATTTAAAAAATATTCCATCAAGCAGAAAACTGTTGGATATTTTTTGTTTAGCAAAAATACAGAAAAGTAAATCATACTATATTACATACATATCTAGAGCAAACTGCGAATAATTTTCGATCGATATGAAATTTATATGAATCCTAATTTTTAATACTAATTGTTATTTGTTGTATACTATTATGTAAGTAAAATGTTTGAAATTATCATTAACATATAATGTCATTAAAAACATTCATCTTATTTCGCTTGCTGCTATCATATTATCCTATCTATGGCTTTCTACATGTTCTGCCTCATTATATCTGTCTAGTTAACTAATCATCATAATTTAAAAATGAGAGACTACTTTGATCGTAGAAATTAAATCGTTGCGTTCTGTCTATTTTGATAACGTTTTGGAACTCGGTTCCCTATAACAGAGGTCAAAAACTATCCCCTAAACACAGCACATACTAGATCTCAGTTCTCAGCTCTTTTCTTCAGAACTTGAAGAGCTTTTTCTCCTCATTTACAAAGAGGTGTACTTAAGACGCCACGTATAGAAAGTCTATCTTAGCGAGGAAGGAGCTTAAAAACAAAAGAAGGTGTGAAGGGAAGATTGCTGTCTTTTGATCATCTGAATGAGGATTGCTCCTCTAAGAACTTACAGTGGACATCGATAGTGAGGTTGCTCCGCGAGGATCCAATGTCGTTGCTCGCGTGACAAGTGTAGATGGCCGCCTGACCCCTTTTCACCACTGGCAGACTGAGGACTGGATTGTCTTTCAAAAGAGAAGAGAGGGGTGAGGCGATATTGACTAGTATAATCGTTGCTTTGAAACATGGAATATGAGAGCTTGTAAGACCTACTTTTGACTCTATCTAAAAGTCGTTTTAATTTAGCATATTTATGGTAAATTTAATGAAGATAATGCATTTTTTTATTAAAAACTGCATCTAACTACTGCTTCATACAGCTGGGTAAATTTATAAAGTTAAAAAAGATAAATTAAAACTTTGCTTAACACTACTAACGGTACAGTTGGCATTTGATATATTTGGTACAATTTTATATTTGTGGGCGTGAAAATTCTAAACTAATAGAAAACTATCTACTAATAGTTTCCTATCTAGCTGTAACAACGTTGGTTCAAAAGTATTTGAAACATGTTTCTCTATGTTAGGGATAAATGTATATGTTTAATTCTTATTGCAAAATATATTTCAGATGTAACTTTGGGTGTCCATAGTTGTTTTTAAGGGAAATAACCTTAAACAAAAGGAAAAAGATTAATTATAAAATATCAATTTTCCAAGAGAAGTCATTTATCATTCAGCCTTGATTGAAAATATATTATTCGCTAAAACCAATGAGTTCTAAATTATTTATACATGTACACGTATATGTGGATATACGATGTAATTAATTGTGATAAATTGTCGTTAATAACATGTCATAAATATGGGGAAGACACAGCTTACATTGAGTATGAAGGCTTCGAAGAAACTTAAAATTAAATATCATGCAATGATGTCCATTCTGGAGATGAAAAACACTATAAGTACTTGTTGCTTGGATAAACTATTTAAGTAAAATTGAATGGGTTATAAATTTTATAACTTTTATGCGGAAACAAAAATAAGGATGCCTGATCAAATTGATGTTACAAAGTGATAATACTACTTTGACAATGTGTAGTGTTATAAAATGATTTTGTAATATGTAAAATATTGAGTGAATATTTTCAGCAAAAGAATACTAATCAAATAAATACATATTATATAATATTACTATTTTTATGTGAATGAACAAATTATTATCATTAGGTTATACATATATATTTATTTACAAAGTACATAAATGGACATTTATAGACATATTTTAGTGAAAAGTCATACATAACTTTTTGCAAAACATGACACAAAGATAATATTTATGTATTGCAAGTTTCAAAAACAAACATGCAATTTTCGACACGATTTTCAGATAATTTTTAGTTTTACAATAAATGTAAACTTCAAATGTTACTCAGACCAATAACGTACGCACATTAAGAAATTTAACTAAAATTAGACTGTATTATAAAAATAACAACACTATTATTAAACATTATTGAAAATTACATACAAAATACTGAACTTCGACTCCCAATCAGACCATAGCAGGCAACCAAGCAAAGTCAGGGGAACCCACTTACCAGTGAATTGGCTCCCATCTTTATTCAACCAACGAACTATGGCCGCGGGGTTAGCATCCACGTGACACTCTCGACCCACTGTGTCTCCTTCGATGGCCACAAATGGATTGTACTTGAAGGCAAGAACCCTCGGTGCGTCTGAATTGTTAAACGAGTTTAATTAAACGAGTTTAATTAAACGCTTAGTTATAGGGATAATTTTACGGAAATAAAGTACTAAGCGTTGGGTGTAATACATTCAATATTTCGGATCAATTGATATTATATAATAGCTGTAAACATCTCGCTCCATTGTTATCGTCACTGCGTAGCTAATTATATCGTACAATTTACTTTAAAATAATGTACAACTTGAATATAGCATGTGAGATATTTTAGGGAAACCTTTATAACCTTTTCAATATTATTAGTTAATGATCTCCAGCTTACCCTCTACCGCATAACTGAAATAATCTATAATTTATTTTTCACAGTTTGGCTTATAGTATTCGGTTAAGGAAAAATATTTTATAACTTCTGAAAGGAAATATATTGTAAAACTTTACAGAATTCTTAAAAGTCGAGATATATACGACTCTGGAATAAAATATTTTATAAAATATGAAAATTTCAATGATTATTAATTTAAATTATGATGAATGAGTGAATCTTAAAATACTGCTCAGTTGAATAAGATATATTTTGTGTTTTTTCACAACTAAATTATAGTAGTTATTGAAATTGAAATTTTAAATTTCCAATGAAATTCAGACACAAATTCAATCAAGTTAAAAAATCAAGTATTGTATTATATAGCCTTGAAATTTGGTGTTATGTAATAGTGTTATGATGGTATTATGTATTGCACATAATTTGATATTTGAAAATATATAATTAGTAGGCACCTGCTTAATTTGGTATGCTATATCTCGTAAAATAATCATTTTGACTCTACTAATAGGTACATTAAACATAACTCAAATAAATTTATATAAGATCAACGAAGTATACATATAGCAATTATTTCTATTATATTATTCTTATTCATATATGTAACATAATTTACTGGATAAGGGCCACTCTATATAAACTGTAAATATTTCTATTTGAGTGTGAGTATGAGTTTTATTACTATTTTAGGCATGCTTACAAATTATTAAACACGTCCTGTAACCAGAATAAGCAATATATCGCATAAAATATTTAAACTATGTTTTAAAGGTGGTCTGTTTTATTTGTATAACTTAAACTAAGTAACATATAAAACAGAGTAACATAATATACCAGCTTATACATTTATACCCACGTCGTGTACGTACCTAAGTGTGGAAATATCTCAGTTATAATATAATTGGGTTAATTTTGATTCTATATTTTATTAAAAGTCTGAACGCCTAGATTTGATTAAATGAATGTCTGCATTTGAATGTACGAATGTCTACATTTGATTGAACAAACGTATATATTTGATTGAACGAACGTCTACATTTGATTGAACAAACGCCTACATATGATGGGGAAAATCTATAATTAATTACAGTAGAACATTATTTGGATATGCATTGTAAATATATCTGCAGTTAACATTTAGCAATGTACAATATTTTAATTATTGAAAAATAGTTCAAATTTTGAATTCTTTTATATAAAATTAATATTTAAAAACAGCTATTTAATAACACACAAGATTTTATTAACTTAGCAATAAATTTATAAATAGGAAAATAGAGTAAAAGAGAAAGAAAGTCCCATTGAATAAATAATTATCTATGGAGATAGCTATGTTATTTTACTATGTAAGCATGATATTATAATTCACTTATAACAGTTTGGAGTATTAACTTAAATATTTTTTGGAACCCACATATCGATAATATTTTAACGTCTATGTGATGAACGAAATGATAAAAATTCGAACTTTTTATATCTAATAAATATGTACTTTTCACGATTTGAATTCGTTTTGATACTTTGTAGCTTTTCATAAACCTGTTAAAATAATATATTACTTAATAATTATTATCTGTGAACATTAAATATTATGTAACTTTGAGTAAAATCAATGTTACTATGTAAAATATTATATAGTTTAATACAAGTATAATTACAATTGCGTTTTTTATTTGTACAAAAGTTTATTTCATGTCTGTGATTTTATATTTAATTTATAAGACAAATTTTAGCGTATAAACACACAATTGTACACCTAAATTTCTATGACAACATAAATCTAAGATATAAGCATATGTAAGTATGTATAAGTATTTCTATAATCTAAACGAAACCAGTTTTCTTTGTTATTCATATTATTTATATTAATGTATTTAATGTATTAATGTAATATTTAAAAAAAATTGTATTTATAAATATTATACCATATTGCCGTAACGTATTATAAATAATTTATTTAAAATATTTACTTTTACAAGTATATATATACATATATATAATTAAATAAAAAGTAATGTATAAATTACGTAATATCAACATAACTATAATGCAATACCATGTTATATAACCTATTAAATTCTATCAAACCATTTATGGATGGCAATTATATCATTCAATACATCATGAGTAATTTCATAAATAATCTCTGCGGCGTATGCTTATTGAGCAAAACACATGTCACATTTTGGTATATTATTATATTGGTGTATATATAAATACTTACATAAGTATAAAGGAATTCCATATTAGAAAGGTGCATTAATGATAAGCGATACAATTATAAGTAATCAATCATAAATCATTATTTTTGACCAGTATATATGAAGGGATAATTAAGTGACAACTCATGAATCTGTTTACTTAAGATAACGTAAATGTAACATGTGCTAGAGGCTAAAGGCTTCTTCAATTCACAGACGACACAATTCTAAAATAAACAGACCAAAAGGATGCCTGCCTTGCAAAGTTCTGTATCAGAGTGAGAATATGTGGAAACTAGCTGCTGTTACTGGAACATGTCTGCTTGTGTGTTAGTGTGTTAGTGATGACTGGATCTTCAAGCTGTGAAAGATTTGGGAAATGGGACGAGTATGGACGTAGCAGAAATCACAATATGATGACACTATTCAATAAAATGTTCGCCAACGCCTGGATATCTATCATAGATCTTAAGCATAGTATGAGAATTATTGCTGATTCTGAGGGGATTGCACCATTATGCAGAGTTTGTTCAGAATTCCTATTTTACCTTTTCATTTTCATTTTGGTGTCCATTATAGAAATTTAATATTTGGAAGTGTCATGTAAAATGCATAGTATGAAAATAGGTTGCACAAAATGACACACAAGTAGTTCATTTCGTTAGGACGACGGTGTTACAATCTGAAAACGTTGATTCAGCAGTTTACGTGTTTTAAAAATTTGATATAAATAAGTATTAATCTAATATTGATCCAAGGTGTGTTGTTATTAGTCATGCTTTTAAAAATAACCACAAAATTATTTAATAAACAAAACTTTATAAATCAAAATTTAAATTTAGCACTATTTTTTAGTTCCCGACGATTTCAATCATGCCTCAAAGTTTTTGATTTTTTTTAAATTCACAAGATTTAAAAAATTAATTAGCAATTGTCTGAGTAAAATTAAACCATCAAACTTCAAGCTTTCAAGTTTAATTGATATTTAACTAACTAAAATGTAATAATTACTATAACTTTTTGTCATCTTAACTACAAGCTGTCAAGAATTTCATGGATTTAATCATGTTACTCCAATCAATATAAAAATTAGTATTTTATTATAGTTGAAGTAATCGAAGAAATCGAATCATGGTAATTTGTAGATCTAATTAATTGATACATTTGTTAACTTAATTGACGTCTAACTTTAGCTTTCACGTAATCCTATTTCCTTTTGTGAAACCATAGTATATATAGGAGATCTGGACAAATACACTCAAAGACACTCTAATCACAAAATCTATATTTCCAAAATCTTGTAAGTTCTATATGCTACCCCTAATTCTAAAAAGCACATAAATATAGATATGCACCAACCTATTCTAGAAATACACACACAAAGGTAATAAGAATCCTAGTGCACTGATACCCGTCACCCACTGAGCGTCTATAAATATAAAACATATTAGCAAGGCAGGAGGTATAATATTAATTAGCCCAATTTTTACAAACTAGGTAAACTTTCCGGAAAGTTGGCGATGCTCCGTACAATAGGCAAGTCCGAAGATGCAAGCCGGATGGCCGGATCCATTCAAGACAGGATTCTCTTTATGCCTCCCTTAGAAGGGGTCAGCTTTCCCATCTACCTCTCAGACTTTTCCATTCTACTTTCTACTTCAACATACAGAGGAGTCATATCTCTTGAAGAGGTATACATCCGAGTAAAGCCTCAATCCGGCCGACCGGGTGGTAGATTGCAGGTAGATCCTGATCGTGTGGTACAATGTAGTTTCTATTGCAAACTGAACTCTATTGTCGCATATATATCCGGACATACCCTCCTCCCGCCCTGCCAACTGTCGGTTTTATTCTCCAACTATCACTCATTATACGGACGTTCTACTCTTTCATTGCAGTACCTCCCTTTGTTATATTATATAGTTAATATAAACATTTTATGCGGAAACATACCGCAACTTACCTATAGTTCCAAGTTATGTTATTGATACTATCTGCACTTATTACTTACCTAAAGTCTAAGTTACATAAGTCGTCGTGAACGGTTATGACTAATCAATTTCATACAGCTATATACCTACTTCTGCAAGAACTCATGTGGTTTGCGCCTTCAACACCATTGTATCTCCTTACATGACATTATGTACCTCGCTAATTTCTTGTTCAAGCTGTTGTTGAATACTTAGAGTCCAATTTGATAAACGCCCATATATCCACAAGTATGTGTGTAATTACGTGGAAATATATGTTTATTATTTTAATGACATTTCTTGTTTACATTTATTGACCGATGTTTTTAGTGTTTAATTATACACGGAAGATAAAAATGATAAATGGATGCCTTTAATCATTCATAAGTCATCGAACAAAATTAAGGGAGCCTTATTATGATCACTATTTTGAATAAAATATGTATTTTTCTAAATAATCTCTCTTCTAAAAAATATCTACCCAGTCAACTTACTACTTGAAAACATTTTATATAAATTGAAAATAAAATTATTGAATGCAGTTATACTTTAAATTTAATATATAGCTGCATATTAAATTATTTTCAGATAAGCGATCTATTTTAAAATAACATTAATACAGTATTTATTCTTTTTACCAATTTCAAGGAAAATTATAGCAACATAAATATGTTTTCCATACATGAAATACCTACCTTTTTTTATTATATTCTTACCATGTCTTGTAACCGACGAAAATATATTATACTCCTGATCATGATGTTAGGTTTATTTTTAGTGTGCTATATATAATGTATGCAATATGTATACATGTTAATATTTAATTATTCTAGTTTTTTTAGCAAAAAATAGTCAATTGAAACATTCATTAAACATTTATATAAATATATTTAATTCAAAATTTAGACAAGATAACTTAATTGTAGATAACTTAAATAAAGAAAAAGTTCATAAAAAAGGTGATCAAACAAAAATGTTACTAAATTTTATTCAGTCTGTACAATTAGTTATGCTTTCATTGAAATTGTCAAATATATATGTTATTTTTGATTGATCAATCTAACAGATTATAACATTGCTTTCGTCGATTATCTCTTGTATAATTTATTTAAAAAGTCGACAATGCGTATACCAGTCAACTTACACAGCACGTTAAGTTGCATTGAAGTCTGCAACGCTGCTCCAACCTCGTTCTCCACAGTGCACTGTACCCGCGCAGAGTGATCCACAGACTCCACGATCAATAAGAGACTACTGGACGTAAGGCCGTAGGGTGAGCCCGAGGGTGGTGGCGAGTAGGAATGATTGTCAAGAGGCTGACCCAAGGTGGGACTGGAGGGATCCGATGAGCCTCGGGGTGGACGACGAAAGATCTTCCAGGTAATGCGAGGAGGAGGGTTTCCTCCTTGCGAGGTGCAGGTGATGAGGAGAGGGTCTCCAGCCCGGAGAAGGGAGGTCTCATTGGAGGAGATGGTAGGAGCCTCTGGGGGAACTGGGGTGAAACGAAGGAAGGTTAGATGGGCCGGGTCTTCTGATGGTTTAAATAGGGTTACTTTTGATAAAATAGTTGTATATATTTAATTTATTATATAATTATTTATTTGTTATATTCAAGGTTTATTTCCAAATTTATTAAATGATTACAATTTAACTGGGTTTCATGTAAGAATATCTTTTAGTGTTTTTGATAGTATATTCTGGTCATTTGTTGACTTATTTAAGTTTATTTTGTTTAATAGGTCACTAGTTTCATTTATATTTAATGTTTAAGTTACTATGTAGATTTGCCAATGTTTTAAAATTAATTATTAATTATTCATAAAAGATATAAAGTTTAGTAAATTTGTGGCATTATCAATATATCATTACTTGTCTGGCATAAATAATCTATTATTTGTGGTTCATTAATTTATAATTTAAACGAGCTGAATTTTATATTTAAAAAGTACCTATTATACTGATTGACTATGCATTTGATTTTATAAATCTAAATTTTGATATATGAATATTTTGCAAGAGATTAAATAAACAAAATATGTATGTCACTTATATACTGTAAATTTCATTTTGTTAAAATTTAAAGAATAAAAACAAGAAATATAGAATACAATTTACTATATTTTGTATAGCTTCGCTTTCGCCTAACACACGAGTAGATTATTTCATTTTGCAATCAATGATTACTAAGATAGTTATTTCTGAAAAGACATCAAAATATACTTTAAATATCTAAACTTTGAAAAATATACAAGTGGCGGTGGTCTTTGACCTTGTTCAGGTTTAATAGGTTGCTTAAATAATAAAATATATATTCTTTCGTTCGTCCTCAATAGACGTATAACCCCGTATATATTTACCAAGTGTTTTCAACCAGCAAGACACAAGTTTGAACCTATTTACTGTAATTTTATATACTAATTTCAATACGTCATTATATATTATTAAAAATTCTCTCTGTTTTATGAGGTCGAAAGAAACTTTGTTATACTTACATTTGGGGAGTTATTTTATTAGCTTAATGAATGAATACATTTTAGATGAATTATAATATTTGATTAAATTTAGATTACGCATGATATTTACCTCAAATAATAATTTACATTTAGGAATACATGAACCTGCAAACTTTATTTTATACTATGTGTTTAATACTTAATTTAAGGAGCCATGTATTCTAATGCCAAATCTATGTAAAGGCAGAAATGCGCCAGGATAATCCAAACATGGTATTATAATAAAATATGAACTTTCCATTAAACAACTTTATGATACGTATAAGACCACGGCAATTCATTTGATTGTTGCATGTGTACTAAGTGGACCCATGTATACACTATACTATATACGCTGCAACGTATTTATACATAGGTCCCTTAATTACATCTTCGTTATGTTTCTTTCGTTAATTGTCACCTTTTTATTATATAGCTTAAAGGGTTAAAACCAAATACTCGCATGGGGTAACACTTCTGTCATGTACTATAGTTTCTTTGGTTTATGTAAAATAATAAACGCAACATTTAAAAAAAGAATTTCGATTAAGACATAGAAGGGAAGATAGATATAGGCTGAGAGAAAGTTATAAGAGTTAAGGTAAATGGTAATCCAAATGTGTTTTACCATAACCCTTGCTCTCAAAGACACACTATGCATTATTTATTTCCTATCTTAAGACCAGGAGTAATAAGTGTCTTACGCTAAAAACTCTCATCATATGTAACCTCCAGACGATCCAAATGTAATGATGTAGACCTATAGATGGCTATAAAGATTTTTATATTCACTTGAATTAGTAATTACAATTTTCCTAAAATAATAACTTACAGTATTTCCTCCCTCCTCTGTTTTCTCTTTCCTCTAACTGATGGAGTGGAGTACCCAAACTTCAGATTACTCTCCATAGCAGCTACATAGCATAATACAGAGTCACTGCAAGAGGATTATGTATTTTTATTACACAACACATATAGAAAAGCATGACCAATTATGTCTAGATTTTTGGTGCACCCATTTTGTCTTCGGTATGGAACCTGCCGCATTGAAATTGTGATAGTGTTGCCTGCCAAAGATGTTACACCGCCCTGTCATAATACCCCCATTCATGATGGGGCGGCTCACTGTGGATTAACTATATCGCTCATCAAGTAATTACAATTATTACCCAATATCCCAAGAAGCATCTGCCCCGATGTAGTCTTTCTCTATAGGCATTCTAATAGAGGGAGTCGTTAGGCAAACATAGAGGAGAGCTATAATATAATTGTGAGAAACTTCCCATTGCCTTCTGACAGATTGCATCTTTTTGGTTTCAATTCCTGATATATATTTAATGCATACTTAAGTTAAGTTGTAATATTGATGATTACCGTCAAGATTATTCCACTATGCTATGAGTATACAAGAGAAATGTACATTATAATATGTGGGTCGTTCTTCATTTTTGTAGAATACGTGGACATTTTTTCTTTAACATTAGACAATAACAATTATAATATGCTTGTTACAATGATTGTCATTATAGCTATAATAAATGAATGATATTTCTTTAATATTATATATAGAGGTAAAATGCATTATACATGCGTCGTAAAAGTAATAAATACATTTTAATTTCGTATTACATGCAATTTATTAATTAAACGTTATATGTTTGTATTTGGAAAAATTACGAATTCATTAATACTTGTTATTAATAGAATATGATTAAATTTAATAAAAATATGCTAAATCAGAACACTTATTTTTATGCGTACAAATGAAACGAATAATATTGTGTAACAATTATATCTTAATTATTAAATATTAAATGGTTGAAAAATATTGCAACATTTATATGAACAAAATATTGATTACATATATATAATTATAAACATAACAAAATTATTATGCTATTTGCTGCAAATGATATTTGTAATTTTTTACGCGAAATAATATGGCAATTAGCGTACCTGTCTATTTATTTAAATATATCAACCAATATTTGAGATTAAATATAAGAGATTTGGTTAATCTTATAAATATACAAGCAGAATAAAGAAGGATAATTTGTTGAAATATTACGAAACAAACTTTCAAGTTTAACTAATATTTATCAAAAGATACATTTCATTCTAGTCACCTCTAATATTATTTATCTCACCGAAATGTATCTCCCTTATCTGTATTGAAATATCTAATCTTCAATGAATGCTTGCTGGGGACCTTATTTTTAAACGTTAAGTTTTTTACAGAAACGAAAACAGTTTGTCGACATTTAAAATCTGTGTACAGAACTAAACATAAGATTTTGTGTAAAGTTTTAAAAAAATCTATGAATTCAACTTATAAAGCTGTTGAAAACTTGTTCAACATTGCGTGATCACAACTTTATCTCGTTGATGGCACATCCTTCTTATCCATAAGTATGTCAAACCGCAGGGAAAAGTTAATTTCTTCATGAGAATTTATTACGTAATTCTTATTTTAGAATCAATGCCATGGCAAATATTCGTAGGTAGACAGTTATTTTACTAAGAAGCGTGCTAGTTTTTAGAGTTTCTTGCTTTCAAAAGAGCCCAAAAGCCTTTAGAAGTTTATAAATCGAGTTAGGAAAAGTTCGCAATGTTTTGAAAGTGTTTATTACTAGTAAATATTATAATCGTCCAGAATCTATTTAGAAACATTTTACACATTTTAAATAATTCACTATATTTTAAAATACAAATTTGATGCAGACTATATTATTGGCTGAATAATTTTAAAAATAACAAATTATACTTTCAATGATTACGTAATTACTTTATTGGACACTTGTAATATGTCCAGATACATGTAGGTATATGTACTATTATAAATATTTTGAAAGTCATTAATAATATGTCATTAACTTAACTTAAAACAAATCAAATTAATATGCGATAATATTTCATATTACAGAGTCATATGAAGCTGGAATATGTATACATCCATATGTTCACTTTAAAATAAAAACTTATTTCTACTTTTGATTATTTTAATTGTAACAGAGAATCTGTTGAAAAATAATATTATTAATTAATTATTGATTTTAATGGGAATTGTATAACGATATTCTACAATAATAAATATAATGATTCTTAATGAATATAAATTATTTTCTCGTTATACAAAGTATTTCTTAGAGCATGAACTAATTAGTGGACTACTTCTAAACCAGTTGTGTACTAATATAAAACAGTTACGCTGGACATTGATTTAACCAGAGTATTTCATTTAAAATATTCCCTTTTATAAATAATTCAATATATAATGTAAATTTGGCAGCTGACTTTGTTCAAAATTCCCAATTGGTCCGAAATATCTGTTTCCAAGAAATTCTCAGTTAAATAAGACAATTATTGATTCGTAAACGTCAAATACGGCTTAAATATATGTCGCCGAAATATATGCAAATCCATCTATATTTATATTCATATCTGTTTTGTTCGTTTTATAAATAAATTATGACTCCATTATTTAAAGTAATATGAATGAAAAAGTACCTAACATTTATTGGTATATACGTATTTAAATTATTTATCAATTATTCAAATGAATCTTAAGACATAACTTTTACATAATATAGTATATCTAAACACATCCGCATCATATAGCAGTCAATATAATGAATAGATAAATCAATGTAGGTGTATATAAAATATATGTACAAAATAAATAACCCTATAAGATGTTCTGATCTCGTGAATAATATTGCAAACACATAATATACCATATAAGTATATATTACGTAACTATAACTTTTATAGAAATAAAAGTTGGGATAGGTATACAAATATTAATTCGCTTTAAGATACCTACACTTCATCAAAATTACTCATATATTGAAACTTACAACCTTTATTTGATATTGCCAATCCAATATTCTACTCGCAAAAAGGAAAACAAGTTTTATCGAATAATGTAATATTTAAACAAACCTTTAAATATCCTTCAGAAATGTATTATATCGGCATAAATTATGAATATATAACTGAGATATATTTTTAGAAAATATTGTCTGAAAATAATATTTCATTTAGTTTATTTAATTATTTCTTTAAATTTAACATTCAATTATAGAAAAATAAAAAATCCTTTTTTCAAATAAAGGATACAACTTTTGTATACTTTTCGTATTTTTTTATTTTAAATAAATACTCCGACATATTTAGTTACAATCAGTTACATGAACAAAAAATGAAAATACCACTGTGGTTTCTATAAACCTCAATAATAGAGTTTTAACAGTAAAATTTGGAAAATATCATTTGAAAATAACACTGTCGTCTTTTAATTTGAAAAAAAAATCTGACGTTTTAATAGTCGATCAATTTCATGTTTGTTTTTATTTGTAAATTAGTATATAAATCGCATAGGTAAACAAAGAGACGTTTTGATCTGAAAAGCTAGGCTTAATTTAATGAAATATAATATTTTATATGTAACCTGTAACTTTCAACACACCTGATGTTAGCATCAAAGGTTTTTATCGACTTTTGCAGTCTGCTGTCAGCAATAAAAGTGGCCAGAATATTTCCACCAAAATGGAATTGAAGACTTAATTTTTTTGTACTTCCGTTGTTCTTATTTACGTGTAAAATAAAAAAGAACTTTTTAATAAATAAAAGAATAACAAAACAAAAGCAATCGCATATAGACATAAACATGTAGATGAAAGCAAACTAAGGTATTGCTATCAACAATAAAAAGCAAGCGCAAGTCGCGGAAATCATTTTCATCTTTCATCTCTGATGCCAGTAACAGGAACTATAGAAGTATAGTGACAAATTAGTATAGATTCGGCGGATAAATTAATTGATCTGTCCACTTTTAAAGTGATGAATCGACGTATTTTAAGTACTCTTGTGATAGGCTTCCTCTTCCTTTGTAGCCGACACCAGCAAACCACAATCACACACACACCTATCTCATATCTTGCAGGTTTCCTCTCTTTCGCCATTTTAGAAAATATATAAATTTAATCTTGAAAGTTCGTTCCTACTTCTATTTTCGGTGAAAATAGAAGCGATTGACTTCAAGATTGATTTTTCTTCTATATAACTTCACTTCGTTGATGACGGTGATTCATTTTACCTTTAATATTCTATGTATTACCAGGAAATGAAAATTGTCTGCATTTGAAAAGCACTTTTATGAAAAATACATTATTTTTACAAAGCTATGATTAAAATATAGACAACAAGGCACGCAGGAAAAATTTAAGATTCAGTCAGAGATGAAGCTTTTGTTGATACTGTTCAATCGTGTTGTCATAAAATTGAAGATTCAGTCAGAGATGAAGCTTTTGTTGATACTGTTCAATCGTGTTGTCATAAAATGAAGTTTCTCACTAATTGAAGTTTCTTAATTGGAAATACTTTGAAATCAAGAATTTAAAAAAAATGTTAAACCACTATTCCGAACGAAAAGAAAAACACTGGAACCATAGTTAAGCCCCAAATTTGATTGAAGAAATGGAACACAAACCATTCAAGTTGCCAAGACATTTATGGTGTGAATTGTTGTTCACCTGTATGTTAAATATTATCACCCTTAGGTAAGTTGTATAGGGAACAATTTGTTCAACTACTTCGATTATGGTCAACAACAGATAATTGTACTTAACTTATCTGAGTAGATATAATTAACTAAAATACACTTTGTTTCATGTTATCGATACTGGAAAAGAAACGATGTTCCAAAATGAGAGCATTATTTTAATTATATAAAATTGTTTTATTTGGTCTTTCAATAATTATATAGACAGAAAATTAAAAAGATCTTTAAATTTTATTATGTAGATAAAAAGGTAAATACATTGTTTTTTATTTTCTATTTTCTGAAAGCGTTCCTATCCTACATTTTAAAGGATTTTTATTTTATCAATTAAAATTACAAGCTCATCTTAAAAGTACAAATTATTAAGGATAAACAGTTATTTAATAATGTAAAGTTATGCAACAAATATAGGTACATCTACTTTTAAAAGCGTTTAATATAAAAACGAACAAACACAGAGAAAGAAAGAGAGAGAAAGAGAAAAACTTGGCAAATAAATAAAAATTTAGAACTTGATTAACCAATTTCCAGCTCTTCAAACTTCTCAAATAACGCCGACTGCAAAAATAAAATACACTTAACGTGGAAAAAACTTGTAATAATGTCCGGAGTAAGACAATAATTTACCTGGACAGAACAAGCGATTATCTAATCTTATCAGAAACTTGATATGTCATAAATCTCTCCTATTCTAGAGTACATACCGTTGACTGCTCATTTAATTGACTACAGTGTGGAGTGAGTCCTATTTTTACAGTTTCGTAAGACTTATGCCAGATTGTACATTGAAGTATTATAATAGTGTTATTTGATAGTTAAACAGTAAAGGCATAGGTCGATCGGATAATTCTAAAGATGCTGGCATACTCTTAGATGTAGGAATTTTGTTTCAGTAGTCATAATATATCATTTGAGAATATAGCCATATCAGTTTTGACACATACTAATGAATGTATAGCTGTATGGACATACCTGGTTCACTTGTTCATAACACATTAGTATCTATAATATCAACATGCACATAAATTGAACTATTAATTTCATTTACAAAGCATTTGCGACTTAATTTCACATGTATGTGATGCTTTAAGTGTAGCATTTTTCTACATTTGCGAGCAAAAACATTTGTTGAAATTGTAAATAATTAAATCTAAGTCGAGTTTGGTTTTTAGATTCAAATTGTATCTAAACTGTACATTAAATATAACCATAAAACTATGCTGTCAAAAAGTGGAAAAATTCAAATGTATGGGTATATATTTCGGAAAATGTACATACTTATGGTCTACAGGAAAACAATTTTCAGTGAAAGTTAATCTAAAACAACAAGGATAAACTGAAAGAATGTTTAGCTTATATAAATCTAAATTATGTTTTATTCTTATAGTAACGATACACATTTAATTATTTTTGTACATCGAATTTATGCATGCGTGTTATGTGAATAAATCGCTACAAAAATGTTATTTCCAATAAATTGAATTCGAAAATGTCATATTTTAGTAACGCTTTACTTAAACATACAATTTATAGTCACTAAGACATATTGTATTCATATAGATACATATTTTTAGTACATTATAATACATTTTTCTATGCAATTAGCACAGTTAATTTCTATGGTTGACTGTATCATGTGCATACGTTATAATCATATTTTCATCAATATTGTCAGTGGTGGGATAATGAAGAAATTATAAAATTGTTGTATCAATTTGTTCATTATCAGTATAACACATGTAAAAAATGCATATAACAGAGTAAACTTTCATAAACTTTATATTAAGTAAAATTCCTTTTGAATTTGATAACTTTTATGAAATATTTTGATGAATCGTTTAAAATATTATATTGTGTTAAATTATTAAATACATTTCATAGCGAATAATTAGGGCATTATTTTCAGTATATAAATAAACATTGCACGTTTTATTTGTTTAAGTTTAATCGTTATATATTTTATAAAAATAATTCAAATTATTAATTTCTTAATGCTTAATAGTAATAATTCTATACATGAGTAAACTCCAATAACAAAATGACAATTCGGCAAAAATAATATTCTGGTGTTTTTATGAATAAATACAAAATGCAAATACTTTTTAATGGACGATGTAGCTTATTTCAATTATTGATTATAAAATATTTATGCCTTATACTATACACAGATTCTGGATGATTAGAACAAATGGAGCTGTTATATATTTAAATACATGTTGAGACATAACTGACCGTGGAGCGTATGGTGCGCACAAAACAAAACAAAATACACAAATACAATAATTGTTATTAATGACTTTAAATGTTATTATAATCTTACTATTTCACAATGTTATTAAATCTTTTTTATGCGTAGAATTCATAAAGATAGGAATATTATGACGACTCATATATTTACTCAAATACTACAGATAGGACATCTCACTAGCGGAATAATTTTAAAACTAAAAATGACATTTTACATGTTTGCATCTTAAATCAGTGATATAAATCCACGTATACCAAAAAATTATCTTATAATTAAAATTATGAACTATTCCTGCCTCCTATCGAAATCACGTTATATTATATACAAAAATCCAGGTTTTTCCTTCCAATTAAATGATCGTATTTCAAGTGTGTTTGTGTCACCTCTATTCTATAACTCAAAGCTGGCCGATCACACCAGTTATATACTATTTGGTTGAGAAACTCTAACTAATTAATATTAAAACTAATTCAAATATATCTAGTTTACAATAGTCATTTTAGGGAAAAAGGTATTTACATAATTTATTTGAAGAAGAAAATATCTAAAGACTCTCACCCAGAACGGTAACCGTAGCAACGGCCTTAATATCGACCTGCTTGAGTGCCATGCACTGATACTCGCCATTGTTCCGCTTCCTGAGCTGGGTGAACCTGAGATTTCCAGAAGCTGAAACTTGCAGTTCTGAGTAGAGTTGGAAAGCTTCCGTGATTCTAGAAAGGATGAGACACGGGGCAAAGTGTTGTGAAGAGGAGGGCCAAACACTCCTCCAAGAAGAATAATAAGACATCATTGGAAATTTTATACATTTCATAAATTCATGTATAGCGCAAATAATGTTTTAATTTGATTGAGAAACTTTACACAAAAATGTCAATTTATTTTAAGGGATCATACATCTAAAAAAGTATTTATATATAAACAATTGTACATTTTATTGATTCAGTCTTTGATATTTAGAATAATATGCTAATTTCTTCAGTCAATTAGCATAAATTCACATAATACTGAAAGTTTATTAAAAAGATATCATGTGTTTTAAACAAGCGATTAAAGAACAACATTATAGAGCCTCAGGTGACATTTTTATTTATACATACCCAGGGGAGGTCTTTAAGACTCTCCTTCTACTTTTTTCTGTGATTTTTAAATGAGCAATGAAGCAATATCCCCTTCCGTGGTTACTAAATATATTATAGAATTAAGATTATATTAATACCTATATTAAGAATTTTATAACAATCGCAATATTCCTTATTGTGCACCCAAATAGATGGTCACGTGACCATATACACTTTTTGTTAAAATATATTAAAATAAACTTTTTAAAATAAAAATGTACATCGATCTAAACATTGATGAAATTACGATTCGGATTCAATTTAAAATAGTAAAAATAATTCCCGAAGTACATCAAAAATAATTTTTCTTTCAGTAAATATGATAAATGCTTGTTTAAATGTAATCAATTAAAACAATTTTGGTGCCTTTCTTATATATATTTGTTTAATATTCTGGACAATCATTTAATTGAATACAAATCATTTTACAATGTTTCAAAACGTCTTGATTTAATAGAATTCAAGTTAAAAAAATTCACTTTACTAGGAAGTTTAAAAATTATAATGTGTGTTAATCAGCCCCACCAAGGCGATATACATATTATTGATATATGGATAAACCTGGTATTTATGTGGTTAACAACATTTTCTTATACCGAGTAAAATATAATTTTGTATACAAATATCTTCTTTTAAATAATATGGACCATATACATCTACATACGAGTATTTATTAAAAGTTTAAGATATATAGCACAACAAGGTATATTCCAAACTTGTTTTGTGCATATGTATATGTTAAACTTTTCTAACCCTCCTAATTAAAATCAAACAACTTATGATATAATCGATTCTTAGAAACAGGTGAGCTAGACACAAGGAAATGTGTTTAATTGCAAATTGTAGTGTTTTAATTTGAATAATACCCAAACACTGTAGACATTTAATGCTCAAAATTTAGAAAGACCAATTTCTTAATTTTCAAGATGTTTAGTCCTTTGAATATTTGTTACGTCAATATTTCCACCCCTAAAAGACCGCATATATTGACCAGAGGCAACTAAGAATGGCTAGTAGCAGCGCTTTAATCATATAGTTCTCCCTCAAATTGATTTCTTTTGGGTAAAATAAACAGGCAAAACTGTCTTGTCAGAATATCCACTGACAACCGTTGTATGGCTAGCTTTATTTATAAACTGAATTATTAATTACCTATACTCAAATATATACTCGTACATACATATGTACAACGCCTTATACGCTTATCAATTAAATGTATATCCCTGTATATCCCTACACGGCCATATAAAACAATTTGAAACATTAAAAAATTAAAACCACTATAAAGATATAAACTTGTTATTCATTACAAGGCTAAAAGTGACGCCTGGTGCAACCAAATATGCATTTTATTTCGAAATTTTATGAAGCATTTTAAATTGAACCCTTATTACGTAATCGGATGATGATGCTACATTGTTCGGACCAAATAATACACAGTTAGTTCTTTTGTTAACTATCCCATTATAGTGACCAACTCATTAAAGCTGTTATAGATATAATATATAGGACCGGAATTTTGGACGAATTTAATTTCCGTTCGCTTAGGCATCTTTGAGGAAACATCTCTTAAGTTGCACACGTGCATGTGTGACCAGTTTGAACAAAAGTTTCTTCAGAGGAACCTAATATCCAACATTTAATTAAAAGAGAGAGGACTATAATTTGTGAGTCCACATAAGTTATGAGTCAGGTTAGCATATTTCCATTTTATGACATTTAATTTTAATCATTTAGATCAGTTCTGATTAAAACATTTTGTTTTACATTTTCTGTGTAAATTTACGGCAAATATTACACCACCTAACAGTTTTAGACTACATTTAAAATGATAACTTAACAGTATATTTTGATACGTATAATTAAAATAATTAATTAATATCTTACTCCGTTGGCTATAGATTTTTAAGTTTGATGTGTACGAGTATAGCTTACTAGGTATAAAAATTGAACAAATTAGAAGTGTCACCATTATATTGAATTTTAATGCTTTGTATCTTATCTTGATTGGTAGACATTACTGATTGATTATATTTATTTATGACGTATATAGTCGATAGTGGGGTTTATAAATTCCCATCGTTGTTGATTAGACTGACGACATATCAAGTTCATTATATAAAAATGCAATATAATGCATAATATGCTGCATTGTTACCATTAAAATAGAGGAAAATATGTTATGAAATAAAATTATACATTTGAGCCGAAAACAGAGCAAAAAAGTGTGACTCTTTCACAATTGATTTCAACCCTATATTATATCGAGATTAACAAACACCTCACATACCGACAAAGAT
Source organism: Invenusta paracnida (assembly GCA_036023295.1). Taxonomy (NCBI): domain Eukaryota; kingdom Metazoa; phylum Platyhelminthes; order Proseriata; family Coelogynoporidae; genus Invenusta; species Invenusta paracnida. The sequence continues at coordinate 29,925 of JAYRBW010117689.1, forward strand.
GCCCCGGTTTACAGATGGCAAGCTCCTTGAAGGCTTTGGTGGAACCTGTTGGTCGATACTTCCAGAATATGTAGTCAACAGTGATGTCTGGATGACATTGCAGCAGGATGACATCGCCCGGTACTCCTGTCTTGTTCTCTGGGCGTCGGAGAAGAGTAATCGCATGGACAGTGGGTGGTGTCAAAGCTGTAGAGATGAGAGATAAAAGCACAGAGGAGATAACGTCTTGTAGCTATATATAGAAAGAGAAACTCCCCTCAAACGCAAACATGTGCTGCCAGCACATATAATAACATATATGAGGAGAGCAGATATCATAACATACATATATGAGGAGAGAATAAGAACAGAGAGATTTGATGACAAGAAAAGTTATATATAAAATTAAAATAAATATACATTAAAACAATGTAAATTACAATAAATGTATTAAATATTGCACAGAGAAATTTAATAAAACTGGATAGTAGATACTTCTCAGATAAAAACGTATAAATAAGTGAAACATATTTATTCGTATCATTTTTTTAAATATTGATATGACACCTCAATATATGTACATACTATGGGCGTTACTATTGGAAATTAAATATAAAACATATAGTATGAACTGTATACATAGTAATGAAAATAAAATTTTTAGAAGAAGTTTAAAATAAGAATATATTTATAAAATACATATTAAGTTATTAAAATGAACGCAATTAAAATTTCCCAACATAAATTTCCCATTTCTCTACATACTTTCCATTAATAAATTCAATACAATTCTTTCTGTGGATAATTTCTAGAAAAACAATATCGACAACTGCCTTCTTTAAGACTTTTCAATTTATTGTCAAGAATGTAATTTGAGTCCTGTTTAGTAATATATCGCTTCCTGAGATCAAGTCACTTAAAAGTATCCAGGCAGCTCCCAGTTAATTATTACGAGTCGCGTTCATTCCCTAAACTTAACATTTTCTACGATCCGTTTTTGATCGTGAATGAATAATTAACAGCCAGATATTTCCTTTCATTATTTCCCTTCGTTCTCTTCTAAAATGGCCACCATCACTCTTTGAATCCGATCCACTCTATCGAGGGGAACAACTGAATCAATATAGCAGAGGTAGAGTAACTAGTTGAAACAAAATCTTCAAAGGAAAGAAATTGTATAGCCCGTCCAACTCCCCTCATTCGAGAAAAGTCTGAAGTGTTTTTTTCAAAAGAAAGGGCAATCCCACTTTTTAAACAGCTGCTTTTTATTTCGTGCTCCTCATTATTACCTGAACTTATCTAGAAATTCATTCCTGTCAAAAAGGTGATAAAAATATTTAAGGACTTCCATTTTAGTACGCCCGAAGAAAGACCACCCAAAGAATATGTATATCTACTTGAAAAACTGAAACCATTTTCAAAACACATTTCTAGTGCCCCGAAATTGGTCTGAAAGTTTTTATTTGTTTTATAGTCAAATTTTAAGCTTAAATGACGTTGCTGTCCATTAACTATTAAAGAAAGGATTCATAAATGCTTTTTAGGTTTTTGCCGATTTCAATATAAAATCGAAAAAGTGTTGAATAACATAAATAGTGCGAAAAGAACCTGAGACAGAAATACGATAAATCCATCAAACCCTTTCACGTATTGAAGCATAAAATATCAGTATATTTAAATACATAGGCTAATTGTGATGTATATTAGGTCAGATTTACGTAAATAAATAGATGGGAAAGAAATAAACTTGGACATTTTTGTCATTTTTATAGTTATGCCTTAACCTTATCATAATACTAATCAGAAAGTTGGTTTGTTTTAAAATTAATGATAAATTTATTTATTAATACTTTAATTAAAAGATCATTTGAACAATTATATTTCCTTCATTTATTATATTTGATGTATTTATTTAAACAACATTTTAGAACAATTAAAAATTATATTTACATGAAATGTTATAGTAACCTTTATTTTGATCAATAACGTAACAAATTATTGAAATAGTTTTGTTTTATTTTCTGTAAAAACATTTGACATTTTGTTTTAAATATCTGCTATTAAAATTGCATATATTTTATATTTCAATTTAGTTACTGTGTACTGTGTGCATAGTTGTTTAGTCTAAATGATTATTTTTACTAGTTAGTTTAACATTGAAATGTATAATATGTAGTATTGACTTATACAATATAACTTATGATTTGGTTATTCAAAGTTTTAAAAATATGAACAAACATATATTTTTAAATTATATTATATTAATAAGTATGAGTAGATATTGTAAAATTTTAAAAATACATCAAATAAAAATGATAATTCTTAAAACAAATGATTACAATTTAATTATTTATTTAATGAAAATATCTCTTATATAACCATCAGTATAATACTGCATTTGGATAATTGATTACACGTAAACTTATATGATTACTCTTTTGTGAATGAATCTGTACTTTACTAACTGTTTATTTTAAGCACGAAAGCGAAACTGGTAACCAGTCTTCTTAGTGGCAATTACCGATCCGTTCCACTAACCATCAATCCTTGGAAATAGTTTCCACTTTATAACGACAGTCAGTTGCTGTTTTCAATCGATGCTCTGACAATGTACATGTTTTAAAAATAACTTTTCACCTTAAATCTTATATATCGGTGGATAACTTAACTACAAGTTTACATGTGTTAAGGTAGTTTGGAACTATAAATCGAAAATGAACAGCTAGTAATTGGATGTAACGTGTTTCATACAGGATTTGCAAAATATATATATTCATTAGTATTAAGTTTATATTAATTAATTAATTTTCCAATATGTGTTGATTTTTATGCTGACAATTTTTCAAAGTATAAATTTAATTTGAATTGGAATATAATTTAAAATCTTGTGAGCAACTGCATAATTTTCAGAATTTATACATTAATCTAGCTCAGTCTTCTGATCGTTATACAATCTTAGTTTTCTCAACGTAAAATTGAACTGATCAAATTATCTATTTGAGTAACATTATTCAGATTAACAACTTGTTAAGGCTATGAAAAGCATTGTTTTGCCAATATACTAGTTTTATTAAATTAGATTCTAATGATGTATGTATATAAATATTTACTTTTCATTTGGTTAATTAAAATATACTACTTATTGAACTTCTACATTATATTATTCTATATTATTATAAGCAAATATACTTCATGCATTACAACTTTTACTTTTTGGATAAACATACATGTGTTTTGTAAATGAATATTGTTAGAAATAAAAAAAATAGTTTTCAATATTTAATGTAATTTTTAATATCTAGTTTTAACATGTTTTTTTTTAAGAAATCTTGGTGTTTTGTCAGGATTTCTTTATTTAATTCTGCTTATGACTATTTAATACTGATTGTTTTTTTATTCATGTCGTAGTTTTCAGACTATATCTTCTCCTTCACCTTTGTCAACATTATTACACTTCATACACAAGATAACTGTATATAAATTAAGTTCAGTCTCCTTTCTTTCGCACTTGTTGATTCTGCAATGCCGACAAAAAAATGTATAAGTTGGACATAAAAGTCAGAATTGGCAAAGAAAGATGAAGGAAAAATTCATGATTTATTGCGACTAGATAATTCCTGTGTAAACTGATAGCTCGAACAAGTCGCAATTTCATTCCGAAAATTGTAAATGCGAGTAGAAAATTAGACATACATACTATACATAACATGGTTTATAACTTACACACAGTCGAAAGAGGACTTTAGAAAAATAACCCGTTCCTTTTTAATTTTCTGTAAACTTTCCTTCGCATTTTGTTGAAATGCATTGTTACCGAGATTTATCAAGCGCTGTACACTTTAGGAAATTTCACCAAATTAATTTGAAAATGTATTTAAAATTTGCATAATATAGTTTACTTGCTAAATAACAGTTTGTAAAAAATTGGACTTTATAAATAATTATCTATAAGAAGTAAACTTTATACTGCGCGTGAATTAAATAATTATAAATTGATGTTATTATTTTCTACACTTAATGAAGTATATATGCATATGAAGAAAATTGGAAGAAAAGCTGTCTAGAATTCGTTTATTGCCCAAGGGAAGATTTAGTATAGTGCAGCATATGTATATTCAATTGGGATATCTCTTTTTTTGTCAACAACAATATTCCAGAATGAAATCGTGAATTGTAAAGAATACTCCTGCTTTCTAGCTTACATTCTTTCTTTACCTTTGCTATATATTTCAACAAATAAAAATTGCTGCTTATGATTACGATTTTTATTATTCTTAAAAAAAATTTAAATCTCGATGAACCATCGTCTAAATATAAAATACTGCTTCAAAATATATTTACCATTATAATTTTGCAAGAAGAAGTTCAATTAAATAGAGATGATTATGAGCAATTATTTTTAAAATCTACTAATTTTAATTCGTTATAACTTCTCTTATATTTTTGCTTATTTATCATATCTCGTTAATAATACAAAAAAGTGCAATATATCGAATATTATTGGCATACATACAAAGTAAGCTAATCTAAAAAAGAGTGTATCATATAGGAAACACAATCCATCAATAAATAAATGGCCAGGCTATAATGCGTACAAGAAAGTTATAATATAGATAAACAATAAGCATTCTTGAAAATCTATAAAATATAGTAATTCGAGTTAAAAATTAGAAAGAAATGAAAATATAACGTGGACTGGATAGCGTAATTTACTTCTTTCTCTTATTCTTAAAATACACTCTTATATTTCAGACTATAACAATGTAGAGGCTGCAGCAGCTATCAGAGATAATTCTATGTAAGTCCTCTGATTGACTGCTCGCCTCTCTAAACTAAAACGATCTCTTGCGTTTTCTACGTGTGAGACGTCGAATTATTCGAATTATTCGAAGTGTGCGACGTCGACAGACAGGCAATCCAGTCCAAAACGAAAGAGAATGGGCATCGTTTTGTGGTTCCTCACTTCTCCTCCCCTTTCTTATGGTACATCTTCCTTTTCTCTCTTTCACATCGTTTTCGTGAGCTCACATAAAGCCCTCCGTTCGGGCGTACGTACCCCCAGCGGACCCTTTCCAGGAGTTGAAGATATTCACCAGACGAAAGAAAATTAGTTAGTTGTATGAAAAACTTTCGAATCCTTAGATAGTTCTCGCCTTAATCAATCCTACACCATAGTAAGTACTCTTCTAGCATTTATGGAGCAGGAATTCACACAAAAAACGCGTCCTTGGAACACAAAGGACCAAAGATCTCAATACAAGGTTCCTAGCAAGTCTAAATTCTCTGCAACTTTCTCCATTCTCTTTTGTTGTGACAGTTTTTGATATTCAAGGTTGTTTTCTCTTTTGATTTGCCCCTCTTCTTATTTTACTGATGCTTTGGTGACTGCGCGCTAATCCTGTTTTTATACACATTAGTGTCTTGTTGCCAGCCTTCGAAATAAGAAAAAAGAGAGATTACTCCAGTCAAAGTTGTCGAATATTGTTAACATGCCGAATTTGGGAAATTAATTAGCGACCTAATAAGGTTGAAGTCATCAACAAAAGCTAAGAGGGGGGGGGGAGATGGGGGTGTTCTTCTTTCACTCCATAGACGTAACATATGTGGCAGAGTAAGTAGATGAAGCTTGCAACATGCTGTGAGGATAAGGTCTGATTCCTTTCTAGGCATTGCAAAGTTCCCACACACAGCGTCTCAAATGTTCCACTGACTAAGGCGAATCTATTCATGCCTGTTTGATGTTGTAACTCTTGTTTTTTTAATATAAATTTCTGTATTTTCGTTCTAAATATTCAGTGAAAATATCAGGCTGTGCCGATAATTATCAACTTATTATGACAGTGTGTTAGACGAGATAAAAAGTATTCTTGTACATATTTTGCGCATTGGCTTCATCAATAGTATTTGCATTATTAACAATTATATTAATACGTATAGCCAATTTACATATTATATTGAGAGGGGTTTTGTATCAACAGCTTAATACAGAATATTGCCTTCGTTATTGGGGCAATCATCTCACCTTTGTTTACCAAATTTTCTCTTGCATCTTCAGTATTATCATTAATTATTTCAGTATTAATTATACATGTGTGTTTGTTTCCATTAAACACTATGAAAGAAAGCTTTATACAGGGCTATATTTATCGGCATACTTGCCAGAGTTTAATTAATTTCCGAACTAAGAATGGATATTGCAGACTGTTATTTTTTAACTTAGATATTTCCTCATGTTTTCAGTGTGATGTACATACATATGTATGTATATAAATTATATATAGATAATGTAAGTATGTCTACTATAAGAAGATGCAATCTGTAATTTTGATATAGACTGTATTTTTGCAGACTATTGACAACAAAAACATATCTGTAACTTCAAACACATGGATAAATATCCCACATAATGTTGAAACCAATCCAATACTCGAAGTGGACTATTACATTTACGTTTATAAACAAAGTTTTTTTTAAACAATTAAAATACTAAACCCAATGATAAGGCTTTAACTCTTTTTTGCTACTCTGCATAGTATAATATAGTTTTTAACAACTTAGTTACCATCATATATGATTAAATGATAGTAATATATAATAAGTCTGGTTGAACCGATAAATAAAAGAAGAATTCATTTTCAAATTAATTGAAAACCGTTTACGATAATATAAAATACAGCCTGAAAGTAAAATCTACAAAATAATATTCATGTACCCTTCAAATTATTTTAAGAAGTTACATAAGAAGCGAGCACTTTATGTAAGATACGTAGCTTTATTTCTGAGCAAACCCCCAGACTATTCGAAACTTTTTAAAGCTATACATACAAATGTAATTTTTCTAGCTTATATTTCTAACTCTTAACTTACTGTATGTAAGTCAAGAAATAAACAAAGAAATTCGCCATTTTTATATTATTCAAACCGTGTTTATGGTACGTGCGAAAAGCCTCATTGTTTTTGGTTTGGTAAAAGGTATCCTTCTCAACTTGTTAAGAAGTTGTGTTAATTACATTTCAAACGTGACGTTTACAGCATTTTGGACCCCAACTTGACTACAGCTATACTTTGAATTTAAGTACCTACCCACTATTTTGAATGTACCGTTGTACACCACTAAGAATTACAGATCCCTCTGCAACCGACAACTTTGTGTACATTATATAGATACTATTAGATACTGTTCGAACTATAACTGAGGATACACATAACGCAGAGTAGCTTTAATTTCCCTTTCCTATAATGTGTACAAGCGAATTTGAAACAAACTTTGAAAGCATATTGAGACTGTCAAATGAAGAGGGACTTTCAAGCTGTACTCTGGTCGGTCAGCATCGGAATTCTTGGTGTATATTTAGGTAGATCCATTTGACACTGCTTCTAGTTTCATATATACATACTCAAAACACAGTGAAAGTTATCGCAAGCGAGGGAAAATGTGGAAAAAGTGAGGATTGAACTGAAGTTCGGAATGGGAGGGAGTGTGTGTATATGTAGATTAATTAAACTTTTAAATCTAAACAAACCCAAGTATTATACAAATATGTATTCTTTATGAGTTAAGTCTCTCAATAATTTAGATTTATAGTTACAAATACAGATATTTTTTAGAATTGTATTGATAAATTTATTCTATTTATTCATAAGTGTTTGAACGATTTATCAACTTAATCGGTTTATTGTGTAATCGACGTTTTTCTTTTAATTTAGCTATACAAGTATATTCAATAAAGAGGTTTTATGATTTGAATATAAAGAGTGGTGTATAAATTAACGGAACATACAAATTGTAAAATCTAACAATTATGAACGTTTTAACTGAGTTTATTTTCGTTCAATCATGCTTTATTTATAATAATAAACAATTAAAAATAGATTATCATTCTTTCAAATGAAAATCAATATCGCGCTAATATTTATAAACTTATTAATGTAATATACATTTATAACTCGGAAATAATCAATTAAATTATAATTTAATTAATAAATTAACAATGGTTATAGACCATACTGAAACAAAAGAATTAAAAAAATCATTTAACATTAATTTTTCGGAAATCTATGATTTTCTTTATGCATTTTGATTACACAGTAACAACTTTTTTTTTTAATTAACACATATTTTATACACAACTTTTGCTTTATTGTAAAAAAACATAATAATAAGTCTTTGGAAAGCTACAACAGTAATATTATTACAAATGATGAATATTTACAACCTACATTATCCAGCAAACTTGAAGGGATAGTCATGCATAAACATCCAGTGATAAAAGTAGTAAAAGTTAACTAGAAGAAAAGATTGAATTATACACGCCCCCTTCTTGTACCCCAAGGAGTGTTTTAGACGCGACTGGAATCAATCTATAGAACACTTAGACAACAAAGGCCATTGACAGCGCACACATTAAAGGTAAATTATATGTTGCACTCAACATTAAAAGATGTATTATAGACACATCAACTTAGATTACAAAATCAATCAATTATAAGACTATTGAAAAGTGGAAAATTGTGGCTCAAATATATTCAATAATAAGATTCTGAGGACATAATGAGGACCTCATTTGATCATTGTGGTCAGTCTCATCAACATAGGGGCCCGTCTCATATAACCGCCCTTATATGAAGAGTTCTCTCAAAATGTCGTACACGAATTGAAGTGATGTTAAAGACTGAAAGAAGGCTTGATGAAAGTGACCACCATTGCATGATATATGCAAAAGATAATGGAGGCGAGGTGTTCTTTATTATGAAATATATGTGTAAGATTAAATAATTTATTAATCCCTGTTAAGATTTACTGTGTGAATACGTCGTTCAACAGCATTTGCATACTAAATGTATGCTTAGATCTTCGGTTATAACTTTAATACATCATAAATAATTACTATGTCTAGTTTCTTAGTAGTGTAAACATTTCGTATATTTTAGAAATTAAATTTGTATATTTTTTCACTCCTTTCTAATATGTTATTTTTTGGCAAAACAATTCACTGATTTCTATAACCAAATTTAATAATGTATTCAAGAATAATAATTGTTTAGATAAGCATGAGGTACTGTGATACAAGATGGAAATGAAAACACGTATTAATGTTTATATACCTATGTATACAAAAAAGGTTCAAAATAAAAATATTTTAATTATTAATATTACTTAACAGGTAATACAAGATACAAGTTGACATACGAATGTAAATGTTAATATTAAATGCACACATTATTATAGTCAATGTAAAACTGAATATTTAGGGCGAATTATACTGTTGTACATAACAGTTATAATATGTTTTTATAGAATAAACATATTGTAAAATATTGATCACCATATTATGCGAAAAAAGACATAACATATTATTAATTTTCACACGTCTTTCCAATTGAGGTCAGTCGATTTACACATGATGACCACAACGCGTGTTTTCCAAGAATCCTTAAAACTCACAGCTGAAATATGATGCCAAAACGCTGACCGGCTATTTAAGCGAAAATTGGATCACCTATGTAATGTCCATATTGGTCCACATTATTCATATTATTTGAAACGCTGGGAAAATATTTTATTTTTCTTAAAACTACATACCCACAGGACATAAGGGGAAAAGAGACTGGACATTATACGAATAATGATTCGTATAAAAGACGCTGGGGTGGTTTAGGGCGTTTTTAAATAATCGTGGTTACTGAAATATTTAGACATGTGCCTAGAGTAATAGTATACCGAGATAATGTAGGGTACAAACATGTGTTATCAAATACATGTTTCCTACAAAAACCAATGGCTTGAACTAAAATGAATGCACGCAAATAAGTACTTTACAGAAGGCAGTAGGCCAGAAAGGTGCAGAAAGAGAATTCTGATTTAAACTGACCACTAAATAATTTATTTAAAAACTACGTTGGGTAGAGAAAGGGTAGTATAGATAGGAGTGTGGGGATTTCACCTTAAAATTACTCGAAATATTCTAATGGATCCCATTACATTTGTGTGGGTACACATGAATATATATGTGAATATCAACGCTTTACATAGATTAGAGTTATTAAATTTTATCTATTTTGTCATTCATAAAATAATCATGCTGTATTTGCATTTTATCGTCTCATATGTATTACATGTATCAGTAAGATAGGTAATGAATACTGCATCTATAATCAACAAGATACTTCAAAATCCAAAGGCCATACTTCTATATTATAGGTATTAAATGTATTTTATTACACATACCTGACGCTCTTACTAAATCTAAAAACAAGTCTAGAAAACACTTTTTTTCATTTGAAATACAAATTAGGAACTTATTTGATATTAATAAATAGTATCTTTTCTGCAATAACCCTATCCATATGGTGGCTTTTTGTATCTATGGAAGATAGGTGGAAGGGGGATGAAGGAGGGATGGAGGGTAGATCATTAGGCCCACCGTATAATTGTTATATACTTCATAATAGTGTAGTTTTGAAATTTCGCATTTAATTAAAATAAGATGTTTTGTAGCATATTCCGCTTAAAAAATTGTTTAAGTATTTTTTTTTATATTTGAAAAATAAGAAAAAATATTGTTTTATTTAAAAAGCATATTTTCTCAAAGAAAACTCATATTCAATGTAATAATTACTTAATATTAATCGATATCGAAATAATAATTTGCCGATTTCGTGATAAATATGTATTTTAAATTTTAAAATGTATGTTTTCCTATTCTTTTTCAAAAAGGTGTGTATGTGAATTATTGCATTAAAAGGTATTAAAATTATATTTTGGGGAAAGTCATTATAAGTATGGAGTTACTTTGCTAGATTATTTTATTTAAAAATCACAGAAACAATACGACGGGTCTTTAAAAGCCTCCACCCCGGTATGAATAGAGTATATTTCTATAAAAATGTAAAACATATTCTTGGAAAATAGTTAGAAAATTTGATTAATTATAATACAATATTTTCATTCTCAGTGTATTATTTAATTTATAACCGAAAATGTATCTACGTTTCAGTCAATAATATGAAACAAATTGTTATCATAAAAATTCATAAGGGTCCTAAAAAGTATTTTATGGGGAGGTAGACACTCCGCAAACATCGAAGGTGGAGTTGAGTTGTTGGATGTACAGTATTCCTCGACTCGTTGGCTAAGAGAAGTCAGATGAAGCCACACTCTTCCCATTTGTGCCTGGGCAACAGATGCATCTTTAGAAATATGGAGTGTGACTGAGTCTGTTTCATTTGAAGTTGAAAAAATACACAATTTTTGAAGTATTTTTCTGTTTCTTTGACAACTCAAAATCTCAACAAAATATGTTTGCTATTCTTCAAGATTTTTGTACAAACATCGTCGAAGCCAGAAAAAGTTACTCGATTGATGAATGTTAAACCATTTTTGAAATATTAAAATATATTATTGTTATTGTAAAGAATATTTAAACATTTTAATGACTATTTTTTAAATACTCTCCATATAATGGGATCAGATAAAAACGTTTGAATATATCCTTGTTGCCAATTATGTATAACTAAATATGTCATATAATACGGTTGTATACACATGTATACACAGGTAAAACCAATTATAAATCTTAGCATTACATGATGAAATACACGAAAGGTCAAAAAACCTTGTAGAATCTGTCACTTGGAATTTTAACTCAGATTATGTATATAGGCTATGTAAAATGCAGCAAACTATGAGGTACTAGGACCCGTGAAACGGGAACAAATCTTCAGAGAAAATATTATTTTACCGGGGACATTTAGCCCACATGTGACATCTATCATTTTGGTGTTAAACAAGTTATTAATCTTCAATAAAAAGAAAGAAGAGAGGATATGTAAGAAAATAGGATTTGGGAGTCGGTAATACTATACACCCCCTTTTTACTCGCATAACTTGTCAATCTCGGCAAGAACACAGTCTCTCCTGCCAGAATGTGTAATGTAAGAGGAGGAGTGAGGTTTAAATTAGAAAGAAGATACGCTGGAACTACTCTGAACAATCTTATATACCTATATATTTATATATTTATAGTATCCCAATATATTGTAGATTCGCAGTAGAAGTCACAGAAATTTCCGTTTCCAATAAGGAACTCTGTGTATTTATGATACTAGAAAAACTGTTTACCACTCCCTGCTATGTGTTCTTTGATTAATAATTCTTTCTGCATTCTCGATACATTTAATTCATGAGAAATCAGGATTTTATGTTAGTATAATTAGAATTATTAGTATCAAAGCTAATGTAATGGTACACATCAATGTAACGGAGTTCTTCCTTTAATTATTTTACTATATAGGTAGGCATCTATTTAATATTTGGGAAATCAGTGCTAAGGTTAAGTGAGAATCTTATACATACCTATAATGATACTTTATGTCGAGTAAAAACCAATTTCCGAGTTATAAATAAATCGCCTTCAGATTCCAGACTCTGTGATAAATTAATGACTAGTTTCACACCAGAGTGCGTATTCTATTTATGTAAATACATACTCTATATGTACTCTGAGTTTAGAGTAAATCCGCTAAATCGATTTGCGTTGAAGATCAATAAATGGGAAGGAAATGATTTTTCATCGGAATACCTTAAACTCTCTCTATGATATCAAAAATATACAGGAATATATAAACAATAAATTAAATAGATTTTGAAACTGCACGCAATTTCAGTGTGTAAGTAGATATTATACAGAGCTGTATGGTTATCGTGTAATATTTCAAATAGAAACATTTAGTCTAGACTTTCCTCAAAAGTAGTAATAGATTGAGCATTATACTATCATTTATTTATTTTCTTACACAAAAATTCTAAATCGTAAATTCATTAAACTATATATATATAATGATATAACATATGTATGCATATATAGAAAGTAATTCATGAATATTGATCTAATAAAAGCTTATCGCTTCTGGTGTAGTTATTGTTTATCAAAATTACAGCACATATATGCTATATACATCTAATTTTACATCTGCGTTCATTATTAGTAAATATGAATCGACGTTGTTATTATGTTTGTGCAAGTTAATGCTGAATCATCCACTATATCTACTATACTTATTATAATATGCGTGATTAAATCGTGAAAGAACTATTTACAAGAAATATTTGGCAAAAATCACGCTTCTCTGATAAATATCAACTCATTTCTGAAACACTCTTTATGAAAAGTAAGCTGATTTTTTTACAAATCCTATTTGAAGCTTACATTCAACATATATGTATGTAGCATCAGGTGCGCATGATACAATATACAAATTAAAAATGTGACAGAAAAAGTATAAAATGAATAAGAGAATACGTGCGAGAAAAATTAAATATAATGGAAAAAAGTTTCAATTGTTGATCAAATTTGAAATAATAATTACAACATTATTTAAACAATCTGTTGCAATTTTTTTGTTAAGAAAGGATGCAAATATTTATTCAACAACTAATATGTGGTTTTATGTTAAAATTTCTATGAAATGAGGCATATCACTTCTTCTTTAAAATAAAATCTACTTTATATAAACATGTTATTTCGAATTGAAGAGTACCTACGATTAGCATATACATCCCCTTTAACTTTAAATAATGACTTTATAGTACACATATATTTTAAATTCATTAATGAGGGCTCATTATTTCTTCTGTGAGAAATATTTTCGGACAAAATGTCTTTAGAAGATGGAAGATCATGTTTTAAATTACTATATATATATGCAAGCAATAGTATGTGTTTCAATGAATATGTAAAATAGTAACACAACATAAGCGGTATTGTTCCAATTACATTGTATCAAAATCTATAATTTGTAATATTAGGTTTCAGTTAACATTTGATCAATAAAATCCAAGAGTCAAACTAATAACTCCCAAAATACATTGTAACTAACAGCTTAGATACTTACAAAACGTATTTTGCATACAATTTGCGCTTTACACACTTTTATATTTACACATAAAACAACGCCAATATATTTGTGTATATTTTTGCATGCATGATACAATTATAGAGGCATTTGCACGTGTATATGACCAAAATTACTTGTAATTACTTTTGATGTTTACCGCAGATGTCATATACTCTTATAAATAAAACAAATTTACACTTAATTTGTGGAGGTAAAAAGGCAATAAAGCCTCCCATATATTCTCACTGCATTGGTGTTATACGAATTAGGTACGATTTGCAGGAACATGTCCCTATACACATATAGACTATTATATATTATGCAGGTAATGTATGGATAAGAAGAGGTAGGGGAGCGGATTATTGAGATTAAAATAAGTACTTGTTCTTGTAATGAATTTAGTCTTAAATAATTGAAAGTAAACTGATTTAATTTAGACTCTAAATTGATACTAAATATTTAATTATGGACATCTATAAAGTAACAAAATCAAAGTAACAAAATACTATATTACAAAAAATGTTAGTGGCTTTGTTATTCTTTACTAGTATGTTTTATACATTAGAAAATGGAGTTACTCTTAAATAGTGACAAAAAATAGTAATCTGCTGTAGGTTAACATCAATGTTATAACAAAAGTCTTAATTGTGTAATACCACATGAACCAATACATAACTTTACGTCAACTAAATGTATCTATGAAAGTCATATTTAATATTTGAACATACGTTGGTTTTAAAATTAAATTTCAAATATATTTAATTTTTATAGAAATAGAGTTGTTATTTTGTAGAAAGAAAGCAAGCTAAAAGCAAAATTCTAATAACATTTCAAACACATACTTATATCGAATAGATTTGTCTTTTGTTTTGTTATTGCCATCTAGCAAAATATAATCGCACAAATATTTCATTGAAATTATTGAGTATAATTTAATAAATTATCAAAATTATTACATTAGAAATATTCGAGATATTTAAAATAAACCAAATTTTTACATTATAGCAATATTTTAAATGTATTTCTGTTTTTTATATGAGCAAGTAGTGTTATTAAAGGGCTGTCTAGGTATATAGATTCTTATTTGTAAAATCGATAGACAAACTTATATCGTACTTGTAATAACTAACACTTTGACAGTTAGTATGCGCACAACACATATTTACATATATATTTAAATTTAATTGGTTTATATAATTATCCATTTTTATTTTCTACACATGTTCACGTATATATACATATGTACCTAGGGCACTATCATACACACACATGTACTTCAAAATATCCCGGATAAGTTAAAATCAAGAATTAGGAGAATTATGTACCTCCAAATGAAGTTAAGATTGAAATATTGGCAGTTCTAAAGATATTGTGCAACAGCTGTTATATTATTGCAGTGTTACAGGAACAAAACTAAAACTACATGGCACGAAAAAGTGGTTATAACTGTGCTTTACGTTAGCAAAATAAAATATTTTCTATATATATATATACTTAATTACAATAAATAACAATACAATGGCAGATCCAGTCCGCATTCAATAAAACTAATATCTTACATAGCATATAAATATTCATGTATTTTCATTATTTGGTTGGTATCCCCTTACAAGCCAGATTACTATAGAATTTCAACTATAAATATACACTTTATTTCAGATATCGTTAAAATATGTTTCAAATAACTTAGACATCTATTATAGCTATTTATTTTCTATTTTAAGCCTTTTATACACATAGATTTGTCAATCCAGTTATAAACTAACAATTTATCTGCTAACACTGGATCCTACTCGTTGAAATTCAACTTGGACATTTACATACCAGATTTAATACGTAAATCAATTCTAAACCCAATTATAGTGAGAAGTAAAATTATATTTTTATCTAAATTTATTTTCATTTTTCATTGCTCTCAAATTTAAGTGTACTTATAGTTCTCCCATGAACTTAAATAAAGTTCCAAGACACAACTACATTACATAATTTTACTAAATAAATCAGATTGTTTAAACCAGTTAGATTTTAAAGTAATTCATAAGTTAAGATTCTCAAATTGATTTGCTAAAAAATTAACTTAGTTTACAATATTTTGAACAATTTCTATTTCAATTATTCAACACTTATATATTTTCTTTTAAATCGAAACAAGTCTTATACCCATAGCGGACGAAACGGGCTTTATTTCAACGTAAAATAGCAGGTTAAAATCTCACCTATATATAAGATTAAAAGAGAATGAATTGCGTAATACACTGTTCAGTAGGTTACGTGAAATCAAGCGGACAATAATCAGAAGATATTTTGGTTAATTTCATTTTGCTAAGCTTCTCTAATCTGCGGGGTTGCATCTCTAAACTCTTTGATTTGAAGAAAAGTAGAAAATACCTAAATTAAATGTTATTCCTGAAAACTACTACAATCTGAATATAAAGGAATTCTTTGTTTTAAGATAATTTTGTATAGTATGCCAGTAAATCCCTCTTTTATATACATAATTGAACAGTTTGATGGTTATTGTACTGTTTTTGAGTTGTATATGCTGTAAGAAAAAAATCTATTATGTGATCATTTTTGAGTATCTGGAGAAGCTGGATTGAAAATACTTTTTGGTACTATTAATAAATCAAATCATATTCTCCAAAATCGATTTTTAAAGGTTAAGCAATATTATTAGCGGAAATATATAAAACGCAGTAAAGTTTCGAAAGATTTGAAATTATTTTTGTTTTTTGCATCTAAACAATTGCTATAGGTCTTTTAGTTTCGATTTTAATTAAATTCATGGCTAGTTGCCAAAAATTGTCAATATATTTTGCATCTTGAAAAAGGAGAGTTCACTATTTGTTTAAATATATTTACATTTATAAGTAGACATTGTATTTTTGGTATAATTGCACAATCAAAGTTATAAGTAAGTATAAAAGATGCAGTACTTACGATCAAAAACAGAAATCACGATCAGTATTGTCCAAATTGTCGCAGGTAAATTCAAGATGTGCAAAAATTGATTACTTCTTCCAATTAAATCAAAGCAGTTGTTTATAAGTGACATCGTTTCAAGTAAATCCAAATAAATGAAATAAAATGTAATTAACAAAAAATAGGCCTAATTACTTCGTCAGCTACAATGTGTCACAATGTGCTATCATACTGTTCCACCGAGTGTTTTATGCGTAAAATTATCGTGTTAATAGATTTTCAACAAACGCTAACAAATTCGCCAATTACATAGCACCTTGTCCATGTAACAATAACTTACAGAAATCAAGGGATGTAGCACCTTTCTTACGATAAACTAGGCATATAAATTAATAGTTTCCTGCTCCAGCAAAAGAGGACAACAGAATCTTCCAAAATTACTATCCCGCATTGGTCTACACGGCTTGGACTAATATCAAACGCTGATTGGTTAATTCTCGTCTTACAAGGGAATCTATCGCATCATTGACATTATAATATAAAGTGTTATTTGTAATGCTTTTCGGTGAAAGTAATTCTGAATTCACAATGTACTACTTAGTAACTACTTAGTGCTTCATATTTTCAGTTTGTACATTTAAAAGAGTCTGCCTCTCAGACTACAAATGAATACCTATAATTAATAAATAGATTTATAGTAAGCTATACATAAGTGATTCTGGAAGTGTGAGAATTATTTTAAGCAATCGCCAGCATACAATCAAACAATGCTTAAGACATGAGATAATAATTTTTCCAGATATACCTACTTTTTCTACCCTAGTGAATTAGTACAAACGTTTTTTTGTATTACTAACGCGTGACCTAATATGTATATCTTACATTATGCGCCATATCTTTGTTGGTTTTGAAGCTTACGCAAATTAATTCTACTGACAACGTTTTTATTTGTACAACAATATTTACACGTTATAATGAAGTACTTATGAACTTATTTTTACCAATTACCTGTATATAATATCAACAACTTTATACACTACCTTTATATAGCTTGAACTTAGCCAGTATACGCTGAGAAGATGATGTGCTTTATATTATTGTGGTTATAATTGAAAGTAATCGACTACCATGCCAGTTAATTGAGAAAAAATTGTTTTGATACATATGTATACTATGTACGTATTATAAAATCATCAACCAAATTTAATGTTATAATGAATAGTGTACGGTAGTTCTCTGTTGATCAATGTGATATATATATTGTGCCAAATCTGTCATTGGGTTGACCAGAGGAGTATAATAGAAATTAGAACTATCGCACGCACCTTGTCAGGATATTCTCACATTTTCACAGCATATTTTGCGCTTTTCTTTTTGTTGTTTCGATATGCTAAGAAAATATTTACAAAATCTGTGTTTATAGTGCTACTGAAAAAAAAACTAATTTATGAAAAATTCAATCTTATTCGAGAATTTTTTACAGCTATTATAAAATTGAGATTGCCTATGCATATGCACTTAAACAATTTTACGTATAATAATGCATATACGTTAATTTTCATTTAAAAGTTAATTTAAAAAGCTTTATCATATGCGTAACGGCACAAAAGTCCATGATACTGGTAAGATGACAACAGTTGCCATATAATATTAGCAAGTGATTGAATGAGTAAATGTATATACTTGTGAAATAGATTTTTTAAATTAATTTATTAGGCCCAATATTAATAATAATTATCGAATAATAAAATTGAATATATATCAAATTTGTTTTAATCTGTGCAAAAGAAAAGTGGAAAAATAGAAAATTTGTTATTCATCCTATAATATAGGATGAATAACAAATTTTCTATTTTTCCACTTTATGTCCATTTTCAATTTTAAAATGTTTGGAATGAAAAAATTGTTCCTGGCTTCATAATGAATAAACATTCTATTATATTTATAGTAAAATTATCTTTTTAAGCCACTGTTTCCCTTATGTAAATATTTTGTCTTTCTCAATTTAAATTCTTTAGAAACAATTTTTGAAAATATATATTATATTGCTCTATTTAAATAAAATGTAGGTAGAATTAAATAAAGATTGCACATACCAGTTAGTAACAAGCATTTACTGAAGACATATCTAAAACATTAATTTAAATCTAGAACAAAGTCATTATCGTTTACTGCTTTACAAATATTTTGTAAACACTTTGTATTGTATTGTGTAAACTACAGATATCAGAAGCATTATAATATGTCTTCATGTTAAAGAAAATTTGTAATCGCTTCATTTCTTTAATAAACCGGTGATTTGTAATAAAAAGAAAGTTAAGCTGACCTAATCGCTTATAAATTTCTATTGACTGCATGACAAACATTGTAATTAATTTAATGGCCGAATTAACTATTAAACAAAGTTTCTTGAAACAAAGTAAATACTATAGATTTTACTATTTAAAGTTAAATACCCATAAAGAGGAAACTGATATTCTGTTGTATACTTATTAAGGTCAATCAGTGATAGCAAGCGAACCACTTTCAATAAAATACTCCTACAATATTATAATGCGTACTTGCTTTTGTTCAAGACTATAAAGATTGATTGATTTACAGATCCATTACTTTCTCGTTATGCTGACTATTTTAAATGTAGAATGAAAACATAATAAATATAATATAATACTTATTTACCTGTTTTCTCTTTATATTTTTAATATATACAAATACTTAGATTGTATTTTGTGCATGTTTAGTTTTCAAATAGGTAATAATATACTAATAAGTGTATAAAAATTAAGTATTAAAAATAACCGCACACATGAAATTATTTCAAAACGATTAAAAATTGATTTTTTTGAATTTATAATTATTATTTGAAGTAAACATATATAAAGCAAATTTGCCAATTTAGCTTTTATAAACTTGCTTATTCATTTAAAATAACCATGACATATATGCATGGTTATGTATGGATGTGTGTATTCACTATATGCATTGCAAAGACAAATTATTTATATAATTTTCGAATAAAAAATTCTTCTCATAATTGAATATACACAATATATACATATTGCACAAGTAATTTTCCAAAATAGTACATAAATATATATTTTTTAATTAAGAGTTTGTTAATAAAATAGTTCTCAATTGTTAAAGGTTAGTTAAAGGTTAACTGACTAGCTCACTCTATAGTAAACTACTGAAAAATGGCATTAATATACTATAATATTTAATAAATTTATGAAAAATATAGATTTTATTTAATGCAAATAAAGTATAATCGATTATTTATTCTTATTTAATTAAAGATATTATTAATGGTATTAAATTAAGGAAAATATTGTAATAAAACGTAATCAATGTAAAAATATCTAACGTTTTTTGTTAACGCAATATTATTTTTATAAATTAAAAAATACACGATTTATATTAATTAATTAAACGATGATAATTAACGTTATAAACATAAATAAATTTCATATATATAAATATATACGATATTTAAAAATAGAAAATCCGGTACATATTTTATACTTTTGTATAATTTCAAAGGTGCAAACCCTTATTTAATACTTTGATTTCAGAACATTTCATACAATGAGGTTAATCTTTGAAATATGACGTGAATTATGAGAGAAATATTTTAGTCTTGAGTATAATTGCTCTATGTAGAGCAATTATACTCAATTATAAATTTACTCAATATATGTATATATAACTTTTTAAGCACTTATTATTTCAATTAAAAATTCAAACAATAAGTTCAAATTTGTTATTAATTCTAATGAGTACATTTCTTATTATATATCTACAATATTTAATCGCAAATTAGACAGTCAATTTAACTTAATAAATGCACGAATAAGCTTTTTAAATAGGCGTAGTTTTCAAATAATAGAAACTCTAAAAAGGTACTTAACTTAATTCAATCTAAGAACGTAATACATTTTGTAAGATATCTTGGTGGTAGATCAGAAGCTTGAAAAAGCTCCGCCTTACATTTTCGTTCAATTGTATGTGTGATTGAGATCTCATTGTTGAATCTATCAATTAAAGCGATGAGCTTTACTGACAATCCTATATAAGCCATATAGTTACTAATGCATTATTTGGGTAGCCTCTACAACAATCAACTTGATTTCTGGCAGTTATACAAATTAATACAAATTAGTTATATACAATTAGTAGCTTAATACATCCAAAATACATAGAAAATAGCGTAGTACGCTGTCTGGAATGTTGGTCTTCCAGATTTCACCAATCAAGAGCCTTTGAAGGGTACTCGAACGGATTGTTTAAGTCCGCGAACTCCTATATAAAGCTAAGATACCAGAACACGATAATGCCAATAAGGGATGATAAGACAAACGTCTGTCTTAATAGAAATTTACGTTTGATTCTTCTAAAAATATATGAGTTTTTACATATAAAAAAAACACGTAGACTATATTAGTAATTAACACTTCTTTAAAATGGCAGATCGTCAAATACCGACGCGTCAACAATCTTTAATAGCTTTTGAAAATAGAAAGTGATGAGCAGAAATATTGCTGTATGCGGACTTCAGTGAAGGATTTAAATGTATAAATATAATATATGAGACTAAATTAAATTCTACTAAAAGCAACAGAATAATATACATAATGTAAATTGATCATACACCAGTTATAATCAACAAAAAATTATCTCTTTATCTTTTCCTATAACGCTTCTAAAGTGCAATAATTTTATAGAAGTAATTAATAAATTATTGAAATTTGTATATAATAAAACATCCGTCTGTAAGGAAAAATTTATATTATTTTTTAATAAATAATTATAGGTTAAATCATATTTATAAGTCAACACAGAAAAAAATACGTTTTGTAACATTTTATAATTAACAAAATTCAATTGAATCATATTTTAATCTCTATACATTTATATTTGTGTTATGATCGCCCATATCGTTGATAGTTAAGTAAGAACACAATACCTATCGTTGCATAGTATGTAATTAAGGAAACTTATTATTCATATACGGAATAATAATAGTATATTAGACAATGTGACGCCACGAATATAACAATTATAATTATTATATTGAAAAAATAATCATGCGTGTACATATTTTCTACGGTTTTATAGTACGCAAGATAGCGAGCAGTATACATTATGTATATTAGGTGTATATAACGTAACAGCAAGAGTATGTGTGAGAGTACACAGCTAGATCGAATCAATCTATATAGATACATATATAGTCTATAATTAGGTAAAATATATAGCTACCGTATCAATTGGCTGAGGAATTATCGAAACGGATTATAACAGAATACACATAAAAATATACTAGATAAATAAAACTGGATTTTAAAAAACAAATTTTTTGTGCTGACCCAATATGTAGGGCTGTATAAGATCTATATATATAATTATATTGTTTTAAAATATATTTCAATTAAGATAGTGGAAGACTCATTACCGTGTTAAATGAAAACAACATATGAACACATTTTATATGAGAGATTATTACAAAGTATATCATAAATAGCTACTAAACAAATATATTTACTAATCCTAAAATATAAAAAAAACATTTATTAGGAAATTTAATATTTATTTTAAAGTAAAAATATATCTA
The DNA here is from genome assembly GCA_036023295.1 of Invenusta paracnida. Taxonomy (NCBI): domain Eukaryota; kingdom Metazoa; phylum Platyhelminthes; order Proseriata; family Coelogynoporidae; genus Invenusta; species Invenusta paracnida. The sequence continues at coordinate 52,333 of JAYRBW010117689.1, forward strand.
AAAAAAGTTTGTTACTGTTTCTTATATGAGAATGTGAATATATGTTTATAGTTTTTTCTAAATTGTTCATTATAGTTTAAAATATGTATAAATCAATATAAGGGGTATAAATCCATTTTGATATTAAATGAAATATTAACTTCTAACGTTTTATATGTAATACGCAATTATAGATATATGTTAGTACACTTTATTTAACATTTAAATGCTTAATTGTTATATTTTACATAGCCTATTTTCGTATTTCTGCATCATCTCCAATATGATTTATATTTTCTAAACTAAGCAAACCATATCATGTCTATGTTGCGGCAGGCAAGTCAATATGCTGTGAATTAACATAATCCTAACACCAGTGGGTCATATTTGCTTATTTATTGGTAATAAAAATAGTTTTTTCTCTATAGCATAATATATAGTATTTCAAATTTCTCTATTTTATGAGTTAAGAGATAACGAACCGATTTTTATCCCTACACAATTATACGCTCGTCTATATCCCAGATTCTCCATCAACACAAATTGTCTTTGAAGACATTCATAATGAAGAGTTGTAAATGTCTCGTAGATGTAATGTCGCCAGCTCACACAGATTCCTTTAATAATGCATCATTCTTTCGAACTGTATATAATACTACCTTATCATCTAGATCTTCGTGAGATAGCAACCAAATCTTATAAAATATAAGAACGCATAATTACTACTTAGGTCATTCGCAACTCTTCACGCAATTCTTGAAGAAGAATACTTATTGTTTCAATATAAAAGAATAAATATCGTTGGCATATTTTTACTCCAAAAGATATTGCTGCTCTAATGTCATCCTCTAGAGCTACTTTTATATGGATTCATTTAACGTATTGATATATTGTATATATTGATAAGCTATTGTGTGTAATAATAGTTCATTACATAAAAAATAAGAGGATTATAGATATTAATGGATAAAATATAGATATCTATACTCGTATCTATAGATAAAAACAATTAATATTCAAAATCAATCAGATAAAACCGAAGGCAATATTTCAATATATAACAAGTATAATTATTCATTTACGCGTGTTATTTATTATTATGAAGTTCAAAGTTTTACATATACATATACTACATATCTTTGAAAAACCTTTGAATTTGTTATATTTTAGTTTTAAATCAATTTATATTATAACCTAACAATGAATGAATAGGACCGTTTTAATCAACGAAAGATTGGTATTTTATTCTTTCTAAGGGTTATATCCCTTATAATATAAAAATACAGGAACAGAGTGTAATTATATGTACAGAACAATTAATTATATGCAAAAAAATAAGTCTTTTGCGACACAGTATATCAAAGTTATACATTTATTATTTATTTATGTATTATTATTTTTATTTTTATTACGCATAGTTATCAATTAATACAGGGGTGTAACATAATTATATATAATTGTAATATACTACAATGCTATAAATTTCCATGAAAGTTATATTTTCGTATGTATGTATGTACGTGTGTGCTTATATACTTTTAATCCTATAACTAGAAAGCTTGTGTGACTCCAAAATCTAAGACTCAAAGACATTTTTATTTCAGTATTTCCGTCTTTTGGTGTTTATATTATAACAATTGTACATATTATGTATATATCCCCAGATAATTTTTATAATACGCAATTGATAACATTTAAAATAATATTTCTTAATCCTTTTATCATATATATAGAAAATAGGGAATTCATTTGTCAATTATAATAAATATGCTTATAGTATTCAATTAATATACCATGTAAGCACGTATACCGTATAAATATTGGAAAATGTTTGAAGTGTGCAAAATGAAATTAAAGTACAGACTGTATTATATTATGTAGATTTCTCAAATCTATAACTGAAACCACATATCCCTAGAAATTTGATAAGCATAAGCCGAATCGTTAAGAAATGAAAATATTTCAATATATTTGGCACATGGTATAAATATTCAAGTTTTAAATACAAATGTGTTGGTAGGTATATGATTAAAACTGGTTTTAAAAGTCGTTATTAACAACATTTATGCTAAATGCGATATAGACAACTTTTATGTTATTAAACGAATACACTTGTGCTATTTATCCAAATTTTATTATTCTTTTTTTAACTAACACTTTTAAACTATTTAGTGATAGATAATGTTACTAAATATCTGTACTGCTAGTAGCTAAATTTTTCTCCAATTCTAAGAAACTATGATATAAATTCAAGATGCATCATCTTATAATATAACAAAATAAAATGTATCCAATAATTATTTTAAATCATTTAAAGAATTAATTAACTAATATAACTAATTATATCTATTGAATCATAATTTTTCGTAATGCACCATAGAATTGTACCTGTTTTCTTGTTATCGAATAACGAAATATCATCAAAAATGTATAGATTATTTCTAATGAAGATTCTTTAAAATTTAGGTTCTCACTTACTGATGGAAACATCCCATGCCATCATGCACATTCAAATTATATATATAGTGTCTAAATTTATATCATTCTAAAATATTCGCTCATTTCTGTCTGACAAATGGATGCATGGAGTAGCATCTGGATGGCCAGCGAAAAGTCTCCTTTTCAATTATGCATAGTCATACAAGCATTATTACCTCAAAATAAGAAAACAAAAACCTGACAAAGAAGCACTGATTCCTGGAAGTAATTGGGCATTTGAAATGTGTTTGTTTCGACACATCTATTTTTGGTCTACATTTGAGAAATAGTCATGTTGCGTGAGGAATGTATCGTTCATTGAACAGCTAAAATAATTTCCTCTTGGACTCCAAGAAAGTGTCTGCGCTTCATCAGGAACAGAGATTCTTATTGAGACCAAGCTAATTGTAATCTCCACACCGAAGATTAGGATTCCTGGAGTATAATACATTTTATAAGGAGTCGTCACTGAACATTTTATGTATAACCCTTTTGTTCTCCCTCTGATATTCAATAATAAATGAGAACAGAGGGGGTCCTTCTTCTGCCAATTATATGCCAGAAAGTCACAGCAGGCCACCAGAAGAAAGCACAAGAAGCATGATACCACAGGTACTCCTCCGCATCATTGTACATGTGCGCGGAAGGACTATCGTATGACCAAGCACTTCTGAACTAAGCTCACTCGGATTGTGTGACTGATGGTGGACTTTCTGGACACTCAACAAACCGAATATACGGTCGACCTCTTCTCTCTCCTTCGCCCAATATATCCCATAGATAATAGGATAATAAACTTAACTCTTTGTTCCCGCAGGTTCCTGTGGTCTATTTCTGCCTTCCTCATTCTTTGCTAATTCACTGTCATCACTTCGACGATTAATAAGGGAGATGTCAGCTTTCTCGTGGTGATATTTGAACCCCTTAGTAAACATATTCGAATGAAACCTATAACTTACAGTCATCGGCTTATTAGTCTAGAAGGATAATCTGCAAGGTTTTCAATTAGTTTATGTTAATTTACCGTATAAATTTCCACTAAATCTTTGTTAAAATTTGAATTCACAAAGTAATACATGCTCTTTTTCTCAACAACATCAGGATATGATTATAAGATATCCTTATTAATACAATACGTGTAAAATAAATTAATATATTTATATTATCTAAAATAAAATTGTTTTTTAGGTATAATATGATTGTATAATCTTGATTTTAGCGATTAACTAGTATTAAAAGCAACACATGCATAGAGCGAGATATTTAATATAACCTGGTACAGTTATTAAACTTTGATGTGTATATTTTTTGACTCGCATTACTTTCAGTCAAGGCTAAGTGTTAAAATAATTGAAATAAATTATTCAAATATGCATAAATAAGTCAAATTGATAATGAAACTCTCAAAAACCAGTACGAGTATATTGTAGACATGCAAAAAAATTTGAAGTATTAAATTCTAAATAATCGAATCGAAAAGTATTTTTTAAACATTATCAAGATCATAACAGTAGTATTTTCTTTATATTTTGGCAACATAACTAAGAATGCTCGGTTTTAGGAGACTAAGTTTACCCTTACTTTCAATCAATATAATGAGTGGAAAATACATTTTGCTTGTTTTTTAGAGACTGAGACTATATAGATTTTCTTTAGGAGAAAATTCTTGTATAGATATGGAGTAAAATGTTACATGTTTATGAATAATATATAACATTTGTAATCTATATATATTATGTAACGAAATTGCAATACGTATTTTTACTTTGATCATTTTGATATAATCTACTCAAACGTATATATTTATAAATATAAATGTTTGAAAATTTGCTTTTAATAATTAGTATATATGTCTGCGCACTATTAAAAGCTTGAACTAAAAACATACTGAAATAGATCTATAGAAAGAATCCTAAATGTATGTGTTTTATTCCTAACTTTGTCTTTATGGAAAACTTAAGTAATCTATTCTAATTAAGAAAAATGATTATATGGAGGTCTCTTGAGGATTCGACTGGGACAAATGAATCTGATTATCAAAATCATTTATTTAAGAATATTTCATTTGGAATATATACATCTTACAAAAAATATATACAAGAAATTGTTAGATAAAATAATGCAGTGATATATATATTTAAATTAAATTTTGGTTAGTTTATATATCTTTTATATATAAATTTAGTGTAAAATATATACCTACTCAAAATATGTTAAATATAAATGATTTTATAATTAAATTTAAATAACATCCTTAAATTTTTATATTATAACTTAATAATTAGAATAAAAACAACAGTACAAAATATCTGCACTATTTAGCAGCTAATATTGCATTAAGTATAATTAACATATTTTGAATATTTTAATCTATCAAATATATTACACACCGAAGTTGCATAAAGAATAAGCTTTATGGCATGATGACAGTTAAAACTCCTATGAAATCCTCCCCACATTGCCAAGTAATTAAGCATTATACTGCTTAATACATTATCTAGGTATTTAATAAACAATTGTTATCAAAATTATTATTATTATGTTATTATTGTATATTGCATCTAACTATGTTTGTTTGGTTAATAGCGTATAACAATATTATTTAGCGTCTCAAAATTAAAAAATAATAATTCTTTTATTAAAAATAAGTATCATTTTTACAAAGATGAAATGTATATCCCCATATAAACCATAGATAAAATAATTTATGATATACAATTAATAATAATACAATACTAATTTTAGTACTAATGATACAATAATAATTTATTATATACTCTCTGAATATATTGAATTTGAAAAACTTAATTTTGAAATTTCTATAAATTGTTTTCCGTTTCTTAAAGCTTAACCTAAATTATAAAGTTTAGGGTTTCAAATTGTTAAGGTAACAGATTTAGTTATGGATAATTGCAAATGCGTTACTTAAAAAAAATTTGAAAACATAAACTTTATAATGAAAAATGAAAGTTAAAAGTTCTAATGACTCTAAATAATAATATAAATATAAGATTGTCAAAAACGTCGGGTGGGCTTTCAATGAATCTTAATTAAAACTATAAGTTATTAATCAAAATGCGATTTATATAACGATTTAATCAGGTTCTTAATCGCTTACACAATGCTCTTTAAGTTTTTTCGATATAGAAATTAACGAAAACTTACATTACATAACTAAACGTTAAATATGTCAAACGACTATATCTCGGTAGCTAAGCGACCGATGACCTTGAAACTTGGGAATGACCTAAATTGCCAAATATCTGACCTTGAATGGCTCCGTTGTTAATGAAAATATGAATAAAATAATGAAATAAAATAAAACACTCACAACTACACCGGTAGTCCATGATGGTTTCTAGAAGATTCAAACTTGCAAGGTCAGCGTGTGTTTAGTTGCCCTTATATTGTCGTTTGAATTGAATTCTATACTTTCCATTCAATGTAAATCTTTCGTTAATTTCGATGTCGTACGAATTTCTGAAACAAACTGTATTTTAAACAAGCATGAATATACTGATTCATAGATTTGTGATCATTATTAAAGAAATATTTCTTTTCAAATTTGTTTTTCGTTGAAATAATTTGTGTAGGTATATATGGGATTAAATAGAAAATAAATATCGAAACTAAATTTAAAATCAATCGCTTTTGAATATAAACATATTTCGAAAAGCTGTTGTATTACTTATAACATAACACTATGAAAAAATGTAAACAAATAAAATACTAAATAATCAGGTTGTTTAGTTTTCCCTAATTTAAACAAACGTAAATTTCACTTATTATAAAATTCTATGAAATCAAAAGACACTTCTTCTTACAAAGAATTATTTAAGCCGAAATGAATTCATCATCACATCATTTAGCAAAAGTGGTTGACTCATAACAAAGCTACGCTACATGTTACCATTTATGCATACCTACTATATGTGTTGGCATATTATGATATGTTGGTCATCACATTTTGTGTTGTTAATTAGTTTAAATAATAAAGTCACTTTTTTTGCTATTAGTCACAACAAACCACTAGAAAAAACACAGGAAGATAATTTGAAGTCAATTCCGAGCTTATTAAAATTTGAGCAACATTTAGCAGCACGTTGAGTGTTCAATATACAAGTTGCTCGGAGCAAAAATTGAGTCTTTCTCTCACGAAAATACAGTGATATAATTTCATACAAACATATATAGGTGTGTATTCTATGTGCCATATATATATACAAATATATTTCACGACATATCCTAGACGAAGTTTAAGAGTCTTATCATCCAGTGCTTAAGATTGCCTCATCTCGTTATAAAAAGGCGCCATGATCGATGGCTTTCTTACACGTGTCACTGGCCTTGTTATAACTGTCTCTCATCTGATGACGCAATCGCTTCCCGATCTCATTCCTAATCTCTCGTCTGTTCTTTTGGGTAATTCATTTATTTTGTATGAGCGTTGTTGTTCCACCTATATACACATATACATATATATATTTGAAATGTTTGCCTCGAATTATTTTGCATGAATAAATTTAACGAACCATTATTCTAAAATATACACTATTTACAAGAATTTGATTTATTTACATATCAGTATATAGTGAAATAACTTTACTGATATACATTTGTATGAATTGGCTGTAGACAGGATATACAACATAGATATTGATATTGAATAATGCATTTCATTCTATGAATAAACTATAAAATCAACTTTAAAATGTATAAACCAGAGAGTAATTATAATCATTACTCTATGGCATAAATATTCGTGTAAAGTACAACTTTATGGTGCATGTACAACTTTACAGTGCATGTACAACTTTACAGTGCATGTACAACTTTACAGTGCATGTACAACTTTACAGTGCATGTACAACTTTATGGTGTATGTACAACTTTACAGTGCATGTACAACTTTACGGTGTATGTACAAATTTACAGTTCATGTACAACTTTACGGTGTATGTACAAATTTACAGTTCATGTACAACTTTACAGTGCATGTACTATACTTTACGGTTCATGGAGAATACTTTACTGTGCATGGAGACAACATTTTATCTAGGAATATTTATTGAAACATATCAAACATATTGATTGACATTGACGTTTTATCGGAAAATAATGTTTCTACATAAAATTGATCATTTTAAATTAATCGCAGGAATTGTTATCAATAAAAGCAGTACAACAGTCTTACCTAACAATAAGTAACACAATAAAACCGTAGATTTCAAGTGAAAATAAATATATTTATATATATTTAAAATATAGATATATAAAAATTATGAATAGAATAAAATAAAATTACGTACACTCATTTGCAAATTCCTTTACAATACTCTATCGATATGATAAATACGATATCTATTAATCCTTGTATTGTAAAGTACGATTTTACAAATTTAGTGTAAATAATTATAATGTAGTTCATAATGATAGAAGAGATGACGTGGTCATTTTTATAATATATTTTTTGAACATTGATTTGTGGTTTTTATTAATAGTTAAATTTATTATTCAATATCTATGATATACGACGGGGTAGCATCGTCAAGCCAAGAACAAGAACGTCAGCTCGATTAACTTGAACGATGATGGCAGCTGTCACTAATGTTAAAAGTGTGTCTACACTATACGATTTTATACAAAATATAATATACGGATGATTTTGATATTCTCTCTTATTTTGGAATCTCTTTAAGAACAATTATGCCTTCTTATAATGTTATAATGTTACGCTTTCTTAGAAATATAATAAATGACATATATTTAAAAATATTTATTTTTTAAACAATGTATATACTATTAATACACTTATAAATATTTATTTAATGAATGATATATTCATAAATATGTATGTATATATTAATAATGTTTATATAAGTATATATTTTAATAAATATGTTTTTAATAAATGATATTTATTTCTATATATTAATATATGTATATATATTTAAATATGACTATTTATACAAATATTTTTGAAAATTTGATAGATTTTATTAATATACAGAGAATAATAGGATCATAGAGTATAATTATACAAAGAGTGTTCACTCTTTTAAATTCTGCATGCAGTTCTATGCTACTATTTACCTACTATTTAGCTTATGCTTTAAAAACTGAGAGCAATTAAATCGTGTATGTAGTAAAACAGTTTAAAATATACAGTCAATGAATTATTTATTAGAGACAACTTACACATGTTAAAATTGTATGAATATATATATTTGTTCTTAAAATTAATTTGATCAAAATATTTAATACTACTTTTTATATTACCTACCCATTTACATCAAATTTATTAAAATAAAACGATTTTTTAAATACGACGATTTACAGCGCGATGTACATGAAAGCTATAAGAGTGAACACTCTTTGTATAATCATTACTCTATGAGTAGAATAGTCTATCCTTATAATTTTATTATATACATATTTACAAGTATTTAAATCTCTACCAAAGACGTTTAAGTATTAGCCTGATTGTTGTTTCATGTTGTTGTCTTTGATCTATACTGACACGATCTCACTGCAACAGATCCCCAACACGGCCTCCTTCGCTTGTTTATATCGCGGTATAACTCGTTTGAAAAATTCTACATTACTGGTTCCTCTTGAAGATTAAGATATTAGCAGTTATTCATTTTTATTCAATAATTATTGTTTCGAATAATATTTCTTTCGAAAAATAGTAATGCGCAATAAATAATTAAATTTGTAAATACGATTGTGTTCTACAACTTACTATAGTTGTTCGTAGGAAAATAGGAGAATAAACCTATAACTAGGAGAATAGGTCTATCTTAATATATATTAATTAAAGAAATCCCCTGACTTTTCAAGAAATTAAAGAAATCCCCTGACTTTCCCAGGTTTTCCCTGACCTCTAAAAAATCCCCTGACTTTCCCAGGTGGCTATGAACCCTGAGAATTATATAAAAATACTATCTATTTTACTTAATTTGTTCTTAGTTTTACATCTATGGTTACTGTCATAGACATAGAATTTTATATAAATACATAAAATAATAATGTATTTTAAGTCATTTACATTATTTGTTATTAGTTTTACATCTATGGTTACTGTCTATGGTAAATCATGAATCTCACAAAAACATTGCAGGAGTGAGACAATTAATGAAAAGATTATACAAGATAGATTTAATGGTGACATGCATATTATTAGAATGTGGGAGGAGAAGTTGTTTGAAAGTTGTACGATTTTGGATAAAAAATGGCCTGGGCGACCAAGTGAATGAGGAAGCTGCCCTGGGCATCTCGGACCTCCATGACCTTTCTGGGGTCCGCCTCCTCTCGGATTCTCAGTCCCTCATCAAGAGGCTCACAGTGGGTCACCCTTACCAGAGGGACACCACCTGCAGGCTCATTTGGCACTGCCTCATTGACCTGGGGAGGTCCCACCATGTTGACCTGCAGTGGATCCCAGGCCACTGCAACATTCGTGGCAATGAGGACGCCAACGTACAGGCCTGCAGAGAAGCCACCCTCCCACAGACCATGCCTAATGACCTCAACTCTGCCCACTCCATGATCCTCCAGGCTACAGCCCAAGAGGACTCTTGCCACTACTCCGCTGACCCTCATGCTGCCTTGGCCCCCTCACTTGTCTTGCCAGAGGCCACTTCCTCTTGCTGCCTCATCTGTCGCACTCTGACAGTGTCACCTTAGCACAACTCCACACAGGCCACTCCCCTCTCCTAGCCACATACCACCACAGGATTGGTCTTGTCAACTCCCCCACTTGCCCCTTCTGCCTTTGCTTTCCGGAGGATCTTCCCTACCTTTTCCTTTCGTGCCCCTCTCACTCTATTTTCATCTTTCTCTTTTTGGTGACAGCCCCCCCCCCCCCTTGCAATTCTTGCATATGGAGAACATGTTGTGTCCTTTCTCAGGGGGATTGGGTGCTGACATGCCCCCCAGACAGGGAATGAGACAGACAGGTGATGAAATTGATAGTGTAACAGAATCAGTACATGACAACCCAACTATGTCACTAAGAAGACAATCTAATGAATTAGACATGTCTTATTTAAGTTTACAGCGTGTAATGACAAAGGATCTTGGATTAAAATGTTGGAAGCCAACAAAGTGTCAATTTCTATCTCAAGAAGATCATCAAAGACGTGTTGAGTGCAGTGAAGCAATATTGCATAAATATGACAACCCTGTAAGAAAAAAAAACTTTTTTTACCAACGAATGTGTGATTTATGCAGAAGGAAAAGTTTGGACTCAATAAATAATCCATTTTGGTCCAAACAAAATCCCCATTTTTGGTTACAAGTAAGGCAACACCCACCACAAGCTATAATTTGGGCAGCTATGTCGGCGAGATATCTCATTGGCCCATTCTTCTTCACAGATGGGGTAACTGCAGATAATTACATCAAAATGCTTCAGGACAAGTTTATCCCGGCATTACAGGAAAAAGGATTCTGCTATCTTCTCACATCATGCAAGATGGAGCACCAGCTCATACTGCAATCAGAAGGAATTTTATGAATGACACCTTCCAGGATCGATGGGTAGCAAAATTTGGTCCTACCCCTTGGCCACCTCAAAGTTCTGATTTGACATCTTGCAACAATGCTGATATAATGAAACAGTGTAATTTCAGAATATAAATGTACAGAATAAAATTTGCATATAAATGTATCAAGGAAGATTAAATCAAACATAACAAATATTAATAAGAAGTATTTTAAAAAAAATGTTTTTTTGGATGTAGTTTTTTTTTTACCCAGGACAACATTTGGTCAATACAAAACAGTGTTCCGACACATCTCCCATTTAAAATTCAAGACTTTTTCCCAACTTGTTTTAAGACTTTTTCAAGACTTCTTGAAGTTACAACATATCTGACAATTTTTGTTACAGCTCTTTAAAGACAAACCACATTTTCTAGCCACCTATGTCCACAATATGACAAAGGGAATATGTTAGTGCCCAATATGTGTGTAAATTCTTCTCTTTGAGCAGGGTTGTCCTTGAATAACCAATACATTGATCACAAGAAACCATCTAAATCCAAACATGTTGCATTCACTTCAGCCTTCATAGCATTATATAGAACAAGTATTCCACATGACCCAACATTCAACAATTCGTGATGTATTTTCTTCAATTTCCTTTTGACAAAGTTTGAGGCACTTCCAATTTATGTTTGGGCCATCCATTGAAATTTGGAGAAGGCCACATCTGGGTAAAAGTTTCCACGATTTTCTCAATTTACAAGTAAATTTTCAATTTTCACAAGTAAAATAAACAGTTCATGATCTCACAAGAGATATGTGGGATTCACAGTATCTAACTCGCTTGACATTTCTAGAAATTGAATCTGGATATCTGAATATATAATTCTAGTTAAGAAAGAAACTGGCACATGTAAAATGAGATATGTAGATATAATTTATACTATACTTAAAATATCTATTATAACATCAAAAGTATTATACATATATACAAATTTTGAATTATAAATATTGTAAAATTAAGACTTTTTAAGACTTTAATATCCTATTTCCAAATTCAAGACTTTTCCATACTGCGTGGAAACCCTGTTATATATTAATAATTATATGGAAAATTATATTTTGTAAAATATGACAAATATGTTAATCTAAAAACTGTAGAAGTAATTAAATTGTTTACTTAAAACGAAAGGAGAAATTCCACTTCAAATTTTTAGTATGATAGGTATCGTTAAAATGGGAAAAGTTACTCCTTGTTTGATTAAAGTGGAAAATTAGTTCATATTTAACCGTATCTTTTTCTTTCATAGTGTAATTAGGCTGGACGGAAACATTACTACATAAATAGGAATGACATTTCAATGTTATTAGCTTGAGATTCCTTTGCTAACGGTGACGATGTATATTGTCCATATTTTATAATCTTGCTTCGTAGTATTAGACCCAGTGACCTTTATACCTCGCAAATATACAAAGTAACAAATTAAGAGACTATTTCAAATGGCTTTTTCAACCCTGTGGCCATTTATGCCTTCATAAATGTTATCAATCAAAGTATTATTAGCCTTCTTTTTTGTTTCATAGTTTGTGTTTAGAAGCGCCTCTTTTGCATATCCGAAAATTGTCACAATTATGATCTCCAATTTCCCGCTATAAAATGCAACTATTTTTAGCAATTGATATATTGTAGTGCTTAAAGCACTAATGTGATCAATATTTTGACATACATTGGTTTAGAAAAGTTTCCTCTTTTATAAAATTGTTTTTGCTAAAATAAAAGAACGACATTTTTTATATTAATGAATTGAATATGTAGTTTATAAGTGAACAAAGACTTGGAAAAAAATATAGGTCAAATCTGTTTTATTGCTTATTTAAACTTTCCATAATTTGCAATTTATTTACATAATAGTTTTAATAATATTTTTTAAAAAGCTTTATATTTTGATGGTTTAAACAATAATATTGCTTTGAGTAGTTTATTATTGTGTTTAATTCTAAGAACCTACAGATCCTATTATAGTTAACATGTGTCTAGTATAAATCTTATTTATGTATACATAAAAGTTAGTATATACCTAATTAAAGGAAGAATTTATAGTCAATAATTCTTCCTGATCAACGTGGTAATAATAATATGCATCATTTAGAGTCATTTGTCGTAGAGTATTGATATTATCATCCTATGGTTATGGGTATAGTATAATATATATATATGTATAAAATCAATATGTATATATATATTGATTTTGCAATACTAACATCTTGCATTTTACCATAGGAGGAAATAAAAATGTCTAAAAATGATAAATAAGAAATGTTTTCATTAAAATTATAAACATTGAATTTGACCACAGTAAGCATTTTATAAGTTTAATAAGTAAAAGTTTAAATTATAACTGTATATCATGTAAAAAATACTCTCAATTAATCTGTAAACATCAAATGCCTAATTACAAAATACAAATAGACGTATAATGTATAATAATTTAGTAACTGTATATAACATGTTTTTAGTTTAAAAATACACGCTTTTAAAACAATACCAATATACAGACTAAAATTTTAAACAAAATTTTAAATAGATTAATTACTAAACTTTTATAACCTACCACCTTGCACATATTCTCAAAAGGGTTATATTATGCATTTTTTAAACTCTTCTGTAAATGCGAATGTCGTTTGCAATATGATATTTCTCCAAACGTAAAAAATATTCCTAATAGTCAATTTTTATGCTTCCAAGAATAGAAATATCCAATAAAAAGATTTTTATTAAAATTTATTGCTTCATATACTACATAGGTAGAATGTATAAAAAAACAAAACAAAAACTTATTTACTTTTTCAAAATATTAATCCCTATTAAAGTCAAAATGTGCAATTCATCTATTTAATAGAGATATCTATGTTTTTCCTTTAGTTAAAAAGCAAAGCAAAATCTAGTCAAAATGGTTTTATTATTATTAAAATATTATTTGTATAGTGGGATGATTTAAATTGGTGGTGTTTAGTACAGCTGTAAAGATGAGAGTGAACAAGTATATATGCATACGCGTATTTTTATCATATACCTATTTAGAAAAAATGCAAACGCATCAATTGTAAATCGAATATATTTGCATTTCGAGATGTCTTGATTATTCTTAGCGGCCAAATAAGTCTCTAATTTACATAAATATTTTGAAGATATGGATGAGAGAGAGAATGACTATACGTAACTGTGATTTCATTGACTCCCAATGCTTCAAGAAATTTCAACAGTTGAGCTAGAGTGCAGCTTATGTTTGAAATGTTACTATTAGTCATTTTTATAATTTCAACGCATATAAACCTATATATTTCTTCTTAAAAGCGCTATCGGTTGCACGTATAAAACAAGTATGATCTCAGTGCATCTTCAAATCTTATATATACATAGGTATAAAAGTCAATTGAACCAAATCCATAATATCACCAGTTATTTTGTGCAAATATACACAATTAAGGAAACAACATATACATATATATGATTGATCACATATTTAGTTAAATTTGTGTATATTAGGTTTAATTATAGTGAAATGCAATTGATAGAAAAAAACGTAAATTAAACGTTTTGGTTAAATTGATTGTATATATGTATAACAGATTAACGTATAAACAACCTGTAAGTTATTGTACTTTAACTAAGTATTATCTATAATATTTTTTATCGCCAAAAATGGCAAAAAGCTGGTTAGCTACAGACAATTTTAAAAGATATAAATTCATTCAAACCACAA
>JAYRBW010117690.1:0-39846 GCA_036023295.1 Invenusta paracnida
TTCAATTTGTTCAGATCTTTGGTAATGACAACATAACATTGAAAATGGTTTCCGTGTGCAAAAAATGGAGACTTACCCCGGGTACCTACCTATAAAATGTGTGGCAGAAATGAAAGAAAAGGCACATTGATTGTAAATATACAGGGGAAATCAATATATTAGTTATATAAAATATATTTAATATATATATTTAGAATTTTTTTTTGCTAAAATTAATATGACTCACTGTCGAACTACAGAGTTCGATAAAGTTAAACCAGTTACTGAACAACCAACGGTCATTTCAGCCGCTTTGTTTTAGCCGTGGCAAACGCATGTAATATCTCCTTCCTGTCAATGGGAATGTCATGGGGAATTTGCAGAAGTGCGAGAGCTATAATAATACAAAACAAGCTGATAGATTTAAAAAAAATTGTACATTTAATAAAATTGGCGTAAGGGATCAGTTTTAAATGAAAGCAAAGTCCAAAAAATAATTAAAATTTCAGTGTTTTATTAAATTTTAAAGAAATAGTCATTTTTCAATGAGGAAGCATGAATGATGGCATTTTTTTCAACAACATTTTAATTACAAGATGGATTTTTTGTAAAGTTCCTCGGTGTAACTTTTAGCACAAATAAAAAATGGGACTTCCACATCAATAACTGCGTTAAGAGTGCGTCCAAAAACTTATACCCCCTTCGATGCCTTAAAAACATAATTGACGAGAAATCCTATCTTAAAATTTACTTCACTAACATCCGCAGCGTTTTAGAATATGCCGCCCCATTGTTCATCGGGTTAAACCAAAAAACACTCGAATTCTTGAAAAACTTAAAAAAAGAGCCTTGAGAATGATATTTTTACCCAAAGACATTCAATCCCTAGAGACAAGACGATGATTGCAAGCCTAGAAATTATTTTTCTTGTCACATTTAAACCACAACCATCCACTACACCAATTAACACCCCACGTACTCCAACGCTCCAAAAAAATTTCACAACCGTTCGCCCGATCTACCTACAGAATTCTTTTTATCCTAAAATCACCACCATCATAAATCAGTAATCGTTTCTTTTTACCCTCTACATGTCTATGTTTACATTCAAATGTTTTTTCTAAACACTTTTGTTTTATAATTGCTGATTTTCAATCCTTGTATAATTGTCATCATCATATACGTATACTGTTAAACTTTAGCCTATATACTTATATTTTATTTTTACATATCGAAAGTAGCTATGGTCCAGTTTTCTATCCTCTAAATTACACTCCATTGCTGTACAATATTTTTATTAATGTACTTTGATTCACAAATATACGCTTATTATTATTATTATTATTATTACTATTATTATTACTATTCTTAAATTGAATTGTGATTTAACGACAATATCTACATACGAGATAATATCTCGTATAATGCACTCAAAGTCGGAATTATGCACTTAGTGATTATTATATACCTAAGTTTTCATTTTACATAAAAATAAAATAATATAAAAAATAAACGTACTGCATATAACACTCGTTGTATATTGTTGTTTCATTGTTAGTTAGATAAATTTTAAAATGCATCACAGATGTAATCAGAATAACATTGGTACTTGTTCATAAAAATGCAGTTAACATAACAGTGAAGTGCTTTAATTCAAGAGTAAACTAAATACATAATATATATTTGTAATGATTTTCTTCCATGCTAACTTGAGTCATAATTTTATTAGTGGCCCTTTACAAACAATATATCCACAGGTAGAACTTGCAGGTTAACAGTACGATGCTTTATAAGCTTAATAATTACACTTTTACGAGTCATATTTGAATACAAATACGGTTACGGCTAGTACAATGAGCACTCACTCTTCAGCATTGCGTATTTACTATATATGTTTCATTATCCTACCATTGACGTTTATAACAGAAAAACGAGATAAAGATCTTTAAATAATGACATCTACATTTAAAGTAGCAATTTAAATAGATTGTTTCATGAGAAAGAATTCTATCTGAACTTAAATTAGATTGTTGTGAAAGATAACATAATTCTCATAATTGATTCTGATTGATGTTTTATATATGCAACAATAAATACGTTATACTGACTTTATATTTTAATACGTAAGTTAACATTTCTAGTCTAATCAAAAACACTCTCAATTTCTTCTTTGGTTTCTTTGCATTGAGAATAAACAAGAATACATACGTTAATTTGAAAATAAATAAATACATTAATAATTATTATTTTCGATAGTAAATGTAGTAGTAGTACATGTTAAAATAGTACATGTTATATATTAAAAATGGTGTGGCTAATAAAAACAGGGGATTTATAGGGACAGGTACTTGGTATTTAATAAATACAGAACTATAAATGGCTATAATTTGCGAACTTGAAATATAGGTTTTGATTTTTACAAACAAGCTAGAACCTATTGATATAATAAGTGATTAAAAATTAATTTGTGTGATTTTCAATATTCTACAGTCTGGTCAGATAACCAGATTTCTTAGTTTGATACCTACATTTTTGTAATAATATATGTAGTTAATAAAAGCAAAGAATAAAATATAGAATATTTTTAGATACATTATTTTCCAAAACTTTCATATTTACTAAAATTTTATTTTCGACAAATTCTTATCATAAATTCCTCATATAAATGTATATTATAGTGAAAACGCTCATCTCTTTATATTAAATTTTGCTCATCTTTGAATTAACAACGTAAACGTTGTATGTTTAATTTAACTTCTGAATACTAGCTTGCTTTTACAAGTTAATTTAATATAATATTAAGAACAAATTGTTGTTACATTTATTTTGTTGATAACTATGCATTAAAAAATGTGGCGGTTTGATTTCATCAAATTAATACAGTTTTAAAATATAATCACTTACTTTTTACAATTAGCGGGACGTTGACCCCATTTAATACTGCCACAGTTCATAGAGGTTCTGACTGTTGTTGAAAATTCACAATCATGTGTTTGTGATTTATTATCATCCTGAATTACATTTTTTGTTTCTTCATTGTATAATGTTCCATTCATTTTATGTGAAAATTACAAATACCTGTCAGATTATTTAAGCATATGAATGTATATATCCAGCTTTTATTTAAATATATGTAGAAATAGCGCATTAAATTCCCGATTACATCAACTGTTAACATTCTCAAGTCAATAGAATTTCAATTCATATTGGATAGTTAAAATTCGCTTCGTCACACGGAACATTTAAACCACCTATTGAAATGATTAAACTTCATCAAAAAAATGTTTCGCATCAAAAATTTTAAACCAATCAAATCTCGTTAGAAACTTACTATCCATAGTTATTGAATGATTTCTAAAATTATACTTACTTATTGTTGTGACTAAAACGGTGAAATATATAAAATACTATATATATAAATATTTAGGCACTTTCATTTGCGTACTTTTTTTACTTTTGGTTATATCATGGATATCTAGATAAGCATTATATTAAGGGGTTAAATTTTAGTTAACAAAGTTTTTATCTGTTCAATATACATGTATAAAATAGATTCAACATTAGAAAACGTAACTCTTATCACTATGTTTATTAGTGTAGAATAAAATTCGAATAGATATTTTTTCTGTGTTCGTCATTTCTAACTGTAAATAGTTAATACATTAATATAAGCAACATAAACGGTATAGAGTTCATAAAAATAAATTGTTTCAAAAGCGTCCATGTGAACGTAAAATAATTATGTATAAAGTAAAAACATGTATCTTACAACTGTACAACAGAATTTGATGTGAAAATATATACAAAACGGTGTTAAATGAGTGACGGACGAGTTGCTTCCAGTTTGTATTGATAATATTTAGTATACAAAGCTTAATCATATAGGTTTAACAATTGTTTTCCCTTAATATTGGTTTAATATACTACATACATAGAATACTGTTTATAGATTATAAACATCTACTGGTTATACTTATAATTATACAGATTATACTTTAACAAATAGTTTTTGTCTATACATTATTGTATATGGAATTAATTTCATTGTATTTCTCTAAAAATTACTTTTTAAGGTATCTTTCAACATAAAATATTTAGATTCGAATTTTGATTATTTGAATTACTAATCCGATTAATCATAAGTAATTTGTAATTTTGTGAAAGTGTAGCGAATGCTAGATTTCACAGAATTTCACAGTTTTTTATAGTAAATAATAATTTTTTTCGATATATTTACTAAATTTAACAATAATGTGTGGTTATCTGTACAGGGTATGTAATGTGTAATATACATATATTTTTAAATTTATATACAAAGGAGTAATTTCGATTCAATTGAATATACATATATATATATATATTATATATTTATATATTTATATATAAGTTACTATAGTTGAGACTACAGCTACAGTTCCTGGACCATAGTGGACGTCTTTCAGGTGGAGAATACTCCTTCTTCGGGGGAACAATTGGTCGAGACGGATAGAGATGGATAACCGTCCGCCGGACAAGAATCAGCCACTGCCATTGTATGGGAACCATGATTTGAATGTGTCGTCGCTGCGACAGCCACCGAGCAGTTTGTGTAGTCTACCGCAAATGGAGAAGGATACACCTCTATTGCGGGAGAAGAATTGGAGTAGTGGAGGGGAAGAGTAGGCGGTCCTGTGGCAGGGTACTGATGAAAGGAACTATTTACAGGTTTTGTTGCTGTGGGATACGCGGAGGCAATAGAGGGCTCGGAGGAAGGATAGAAGCCCGTTGGGATGAAGTAATGCGGATTCACTGTTGCCGCACTGTGGTAGCCGCTTCCTGTAGTCATGTGCGGTTGGGCAGCCGCATAACTGAGATAGTAACTTTGATCGTAGTATTGCGTCGAGTAGGGATGGTAGACGTTGTTGCCACCATTATTGCTGGTTGAATACTGAAAAAGATCTCCACCACCAACCACCGAGTCAATTGTAGGACCGTACTTTATACACTCCTCATCATAGCTAACACCGTCTCCTCCTCTCATTCCTCCACTTTCGTCATCGATATTAGCAGACAGCTGAGATGTTATGTCATTGAAGCCAACGCAATCACCACCTCCGCCGCCACTGCCACAGCGCTGGTGTTTTAGCTTGATAATTGGACGGTGGTTATCCGGGAAAGCCATGCTGAAGAGGATTTCAGGATCGCAGACAAATTTGTAGACGTAACGTTCACCAGACACCTTCTGCATGATGCCCTTTTCGTAGTAGTATCGGAGAGACCGACTCAGTTTATCGTAATTCATGGCAGGTCGATTCTTCTGAATTCCCCAAAGACGTGCTACCTTTATTAGGAAAATTAATAACAAAATTTAGCTTGATCTAATATTTTTTTTAAATAAAATTAAATATTTTTCATATATTAGTTTGTAGATAAAAAGAACGCAAATCGTCTTTATCTATTCCAAATATTTGTACGTTTTCATTAAGTGCAAAATTATATTAAATAAAGTATTTTACTGTACATCTTTTAAGTAGTATATAGAATTTTTATTACAAAATTATTCTACGAAAAAATGTCACAATTTTGAGTCAAAATTATAATTTATCTTTAAATATTTTTAATAATATGTCAGTAAGAAATATTTTATTTGGTTTTTTATTACCTTATCTTTATCTTTATCATATATCAATTTCAAACAATACATTTTCTTTAACGAAAACATAAAATTACTACAATATTACTGTTTCCCATATTAAGTTGCTTAAACAACCCCTTTTGGTTACTTAATAATAGACAATTCTTTAGGATGTATAAGAGAAAATTGTTGTTACTTTTTAGTTTTAACTGTATGAATCGTTGGAAACTTATCTCAGAATAATTTATTCCCAACTTTTAAAACTTAAAATATACTATTCTATGTTGATTCAGATTTTTTATAATTCCTCTCCTCTCATTCACTCTCTCACCTCCTCGGGATCATTCAATTTAAACTCGAGCTCTCGCCCAGTCCAATCGATCACGCCATTATTATGCACGTCATCGAGCAGAGTGACCAGAAACTGCCATAGTTGGAGGGAGCCACGTCGGTTCTGTCCCCCTGGCACCGCTCCGCCGCCCAGAGGACCAGCTCGCAGCATCGCCAGCTGTAGGGAAGTTGGGCCCCCTGTCTCCCCCAGCGTGTCATGAGGATCGTTGATAGTAGAGAATTTCCTTGAAAAGTTCATACCATCATCTAGCTTTTTGTTTGTTGTCTCCATTGCTGTGGTTGTTGTTGTTGTCTTGGAAACACTGCTATTGCTGCTGTTCTGGCTGTACTTTGTATTGTTATGGAGATTCTTGGTCTGTGATGTGTCCTCGGAAAGACTCACACCTGAGCAGTAATCTGTAAAAAATGTTTTACTTTTTAACATCAGAATTTTCCCTCTGAAAAGCATGACTAATATTTTAGACAACTATCGATATCGTTTGCAAAAACGTTTTACATACAGAGTACATTATATTATAATCTTTTTTAAATATATAATGTAAATAGCTTTACAGTGTTTTCCAATATAAAAAAATTAAAACATCATTTAAATAAGTAAAAATACAAGATTATTCAGACCAATTAAATATACCTTTGTACATTGTTTGTATCTAATTAATTTAAATATTTTCAGATATATTCACTAATCTATATTATTGATAAATTTAAGTATAACAAAATCATTTATATTTATAAACATATATTCAACTAAGCTTAACGAATAGTAATATGTATTGCTCTTTAGAATTGTAATCTTGCTTTGTAATAAACTCGAAAAAATATAAAGTTCAGTACATATAATAATAATAATGAAATAAATATTTCTTAATTTGGAGACATTTTATAACTTCGATGGATAAACACTTCTAATTTTTATCTTTTACAATTTACTCACAAATTATGTTTTGATCATGCTCACACGTTTCTGTTTTAGAAACAATGATAAATTATTGCACTTCAAATTTATGAGCACTTAATAAAAATAAATCTTTGGTTTTGAATATAGGGACTAGTGTATCTCCACATGATCATTTTCAAGACTTTTATATTGGATGTAAAACCAACAAGCAGCTGTTGTTCGACATATAATTTATTTGAATATTTAACTTTATATGAATATGTGAAACAAAGAAACAGTTATTAAGCGCGTATGTTGAGAAAGGGATGCTAATAATAACAAATTAAACATAAACCACTAAAAACAAAATTAGCTTACAAACTCCTTATCCCCGTTGTAGGTCAGATAATGAACCAAGTTGGACCTAAATATACCTTTGTATAAGACAATTAATCTCTACGCTCCCTCTCCCTACAAAACAAAAAAAGAAACTTCAGAAACTTTCGAAACTTGAAAGAAAACGATAAGAGACATAATTGTATTATAAAACATACGTCCTTGGCGTTATGTGTGTCAGATTTGTGACACATATAAATGTCTCCCACTTTCTTCTTGGTATTTTTATTCACACTTCACAATTATAAATTATTCATTATATTATTTGTATAATATTCATCCACACTTGTGCATACCTAGCTATCTACAATAAAAACTGATAACTTATTATTTTTTAAATATTTATAGATACTTATTTATTGCTGTATAGTCATCTTATTAAAAGATTTTTATAATGCTATATAATTTACATGTGAATTAAATGTTATATTCCCTGGGTAAAATGTCATATAAGTGAATCATTATTGAATTATGAATAACATATTCATACATACAAAATGTAATGCATATAATATCAGTGGCGGATCCATGATTTTTTGGAAGGGATTCCGACAAAATTAATTAAATAAATATTTTTTTACAATGTGTTAAAAAGTATTTATTTTATTTAGCTGGCATTCGACAATTCAAGACACTTTGGGATAAATATTTACAATCAATATAGTGAGAATAGATAATTTGAATTTATTATTATATAGAATATATTATGTAAATAAAAGCATGTAGGTACCTGTACAAAATGACAACAACACGAACAGATACTAAGAATGTAACCTATGAATATTTTGATTAGATTGTTGGAATGTCCAAAATCCGGCAAAAATACTAAATATATATCTACAAATTAGTAAATTGAGTAATAAAAATACCTAATAACATTTGATTGTTTTCGTATGGTAAAAATGATATAAAATATGTACAAACCTATAATTTTGTATTTCCAAATATAAATCACAATATTATCGATAATACGTTCGGCATGTCTGATGTTTGTTTTATAACAAAAAAATTATTATGCATCACCCATTGGATTATTCAACAGCATTCGTATTGGATGATTAGCTGCATACCTGTCAATAACCTTTAAAATATCCAAAGGTATTTCTTTGTGAACATATATAGCAACAACAGGGCATTTAATCCATAGAGTAATATTACTCTATGATTTAATCGGTCTTCTCCCATTGTGAATCTCCACTTATTTATGATGAATTTGAATGCTGAATTACAATTCTTTCAACAGATGCAGCAGTTATACTAGGATCAGATGCATTACATTGAGAATCATGTGGATGTTCGAAAACTGATTGCTGTTCATTGCCTTCAATTTTCCTTGAATTATTGCTGGCAGACTGTCAACTCCTTTCCACATGCGCTTCCACAGATGAGCTTCTGCGTTGAAAGTAGAACTTTAAGGAAGATCAAATGAAGATTGTTGAATAACCGTGTTTAATTTTTCATCAGGAAGCTATTCTAGATGCGAAGAAAGAAGTCCCAAACTAAGTATTGCCAGAGTGTTGAAGTTGCTAAATCTCTTTACGAAAGTTCAGAGATCATATTATCCTATTGTCAAGATATGGCATGAACACAGATTGGTGTCAGTATTCAGTATCATTCACAGGAGCATTATTGCGAAGTGTTTGTTTGCCACATCTCCTAAAGATGTTTATAGGGAAATCTGATAATTTGGACATAGACATAATTCTGGAATCATACAGCTTCTTGAATAAATTATCACAGTCCGATTGCATCCCTCTGAAATTGTCTAACCAACTTGATCGCACTATAAGCTTTCAGAATATCTACACTGGTGCCTTGAAGCATGGAAGCAGCAGATGAAGTATAGCCAAATATGTAATGAGAACATTGGAAAGAAACGATAAATGCAGACAATAAAAGAAAATTGAGCATTCCATTAGCTTCTTTTACAGTTTTAAAATCCAAAGACTTTTCTGAGTGCATTTTATGATGGCTGGGTACAGCATTTGAAAATCAAAGAGTGCTGTATGCCTTTCTACCCACCGTGTTGAACATAACAGCTTCACCATTTTAATAAAAATTGGGTGTGAGTTCGATTCATTGAACCCCTGTATACATTCTTCGAAGTATTTTTGACGTTTTGGTGAATATTTTAAAAATAGCCCAACTTGAGTGACTGCTGACAACATGCATGTTATTTCAACAATAATCGATACCTTCGATAGAGCAAAATTCAAGTTATGGCTTATGCAGTGAAAGTATGGTGCATTTGGATATGCTTTTCTGAAATTCGCTGCACATCCATTAGTAATTTTCGCCATATTACCTGCACCATAATATGTTAGTGCTCTACAATCTTCTTGCTGTAAACCAAGTGCATTGAGCGTATCAATACATACATATTTTACACAAAGCTACCCCGGCTATGCTGTCGCAATCAACATTCTCTATTAATCTCAATATTTTCACTTTGTGTATCGAAGAACAATACCAAGTTGTTGCGTATTTGATGAATCTAATACTTCATCCGCTTCAAAAGAATATTTTGGTCCAATGTCTTGGGCTTTTACTTCTTAGATTATTTCTGATTGAACATACTCCTTCATTGCTAATAAAAGGTCATTCTGTGCTGTTTTTGAGTCATAACACGCATTTCTAGCACATTTGGTAAGACGTTCGCCAAGAATGAAATCACTGGCATAAACTCGGAAAGAAAGCAGTGCTTTGAAGTTGCCTTTATTTTCATTTTCGATTTTTGAATCATCCCTGTGGAAGCGAATTGATACTCCACGTCTTGCACAGATTCGCGAGGCAGAAATGCAAGATATAGATCTAATACAGTATAAAAGATTGATTTTCAAACTGGCAAATGCATATGTTATAAAGCACCGATAGGAAAAGTAAAATGATAGAAATGTGCGCCTAAATTAGAGCTACAATAATATGTAACTTATAGGAGTATAGCCAAAATAATAAAAAAAGTTTTTAAAAAGCGGCAAATAACTAGTTTTGTCTACATTTAAGCCCTAGCCTTGTTTGTTTGTTTGTTAGTTAAATGGTTTATTCAAGCATATTTTTATAAAAAATTTCGAATAACAAAAATTACCGACAATACTTGTTTATCCGACAACATCCAAATTTTCCGACCAAAAACTAGGGCGGGCCCTTTGCCCCCCCTTAAATCCACCACTGAATATTACGCACACATATTACTTACACACACACAGATCACAGATGTAGGTATCTAATTTTATTAAAATTTAATTAATATACTATAATATTTGTTTAATATTTGTAAAGAAAACACCTTTAGAACAACAGGCCGTATTAACATATAAGTGGTACCGCACGTGAAAGAGTACTAAAAAATTAAGCTTTATTTTTTCAGAATTCCAAGAAATCCGAATATTTTCATCATAAGAAATGGAACCAAAGAGGAACCCATAAACATGGAAACCACAGAATCATTATTATCTTATGACCCATAGATTATGATTTTTTCAAAATTCCACCCCAATCAAAAACAGTTGAAACATACAAGACAATTTGAAAATTTATTGAAATCAGGGACCCGTTCCATAAAAATTATCAGTAGGTACTGATAATTTTTATGAAACGGGTCCCAGATGTTCTGAATCATAATCATACTTTATTTTTATGCTTAAGTTTCAGCTCAAACGACTGAACTACAGTGGAGATAAATGATACATTGATGAAAACGGGAAGGTATCTTGTGTGCCTTTTGATATACCGATTGATAAGAATATTTTATGGAAGATAATTGATAACCATGAAACGTTAGGTTCTTCAAACTTACCAAAGTAGTACCTATTATATCAAATCAATTGATAAAATCACACGCATAACATAATAAATGATAGAGTTTCTGTAAAATGTTGCTTAGCAACTTCTTCTGATTATTTCTATATAATTTATAAACACATAACATGGATTTCCCATCAAAGTGAAAGCCAAGAAACGAGGTAAATTATTAAGTTAATGTAGCAAGCATAGAGATAAAGAACGTTAGTTAATTATTCAATCTTTATGGTTGAATACGTTGAGTACCTATGTAATTCGGCTATTGATGAATAATAGAAAAATAGCATTAATTATAGCTTGAAAGTAATATTTAAACATAAAAATATGTTATATCAAATATGTTATGTTTTTGCTTGCCTTATTTTTACATTAGTAGTTTATTAACAGGATTATTTTTAGTCGACAAGGTTTGAAAAAAAAATTTATAATAAAATAATATATATATAAGTGTATAGGATAATAGTATCTGATATTAAATATCTAATAATAATTACAATTTGTGACATGTTATTCCTGATATTTTTGGTACTCTTTATCTTCCACCGAAGAGCTATATTTTAAAATCAGCAGGAAATTAGATAAATATTGGTCTGTGTGCATGCACTTACTCATTTCCCTGTGTTCCATACTGTTGTTGCCATAGCTACCCAAGGGCGTCACCCCGAACTCCCAAGAGGAATAGGTCGTGGAGCCATGAGTCTTATTAGGAGAACTGTCGAGACTAAGAGAAGAAGCACCTGAAGATGCCGTGGAGTCAACATCGCATGTAGATGAGTTGTGAGCTTTGGCCGATGGGTCTGAATGCCCATTACCCTCTGTTGGCCCTGTGCTGGAGGCTGGAACGTGTGCACTGCCATCTGTGACATCAGCTGTATGAACCGTTTGGAAGAATGCGCCCACTGACTCAGATGAATTTTCAAACCTGTAATTAATTGGGCTATTTATTGTAGAGCAAAAGATTTTCGAAAAAATACTATGTAAACTATTGACATAAGTAATAATTTGTTCAATACTATCTTACTAATTTTAACAATTTTAATTAAATGGTGATATTTTTTAATGTTACAGAAAATAAAGTACTACTCAGAATATTTTCAATTCTTTTTCGAAAGAGTTAATATCAATGAATTCAAAAGTATTATACATAAATCTTTCTCTCATAAAA
This sequence comes from Invenusta paracnida, assembly GCA_036023295.1. NCBI lineage: Eukaryota > Metazoa > Platyhelminthes > Proseriata > Coelogynoporidae > Invenusta > Invenusta paracnida. The sequence continues at coordinate 12,184 of JAYRBW010117690.1, forward strand.
TTATTATAAAAACTAGTTTGCCCAATAATTTCGATTATTTAATTGAAGTGAATTGAATTAAACAATCAATACAAATAAATTTACTTTAATAATTACTTTTACATTCGTTCATTTTTAAAATGATTTTTTAATCCGAGCAAATTTAATTTCGTTCTTTTGACAAAACTATCTGGGGAAATCTGTAACTATTGTTTCTAATCATAGATATAAATGTTCGTTAAATAAATTCGATTGAAAACTCATAATAAATATTCGCTTCGTTTAATAACTGCAAGTATGTATATGATATATAATTTATTTACATCATAAAAGTGTATAAATAAGACTAGTATATAATATGTTTAGTTTTTAATCCGTAAACAGAAATGCTGAGTATTATAAAAAAAAATTTCTTCGCTAATCCATTTCAAATTTTTCATTAGTATTTCTCCATATATGTACATTAAATTATACAATTAAACATTATAACAATATTGACAAATAAGTTATGGGACAATAAATACAATTTATGACAAATTTATTCGGCACATATTGTTGACCATTTAATAATATATTTACTCATAACTATTTTAATTTGGTGCAATAATAAATACAGTGGCATTAAACAGCTTTCGTTTAAACATTTCAATTATATATATAAAATAGGCCAACGATTGCCTGTTGCTAGCATAGAAATAGGATTTAGTATCTTATGATCTATGATTCATGATCTATGATCTATCGTTTGTGATCTTATGATTTAGTATGTCATCTCAATATGGTCGCAAGAAGTCGCTGCTGCCAATGCATTTTCCGATAGTTTGCCAATGTAAGAGTTATTCTAGTTAGCAATATAGGTATATGCTTCTAATCTTTGGCTTTTAATAGTTTTTATTATAGACAAACTATATATATAGTTTTGGATCTTATTGAATTAATAAACATCAAACTGTGCATTTTCGTCAATAAAAATTGTTTAATTTCAATAAATGTTATATAAATGCATTTCCTAAAAGTAATACTAAATATTTTACCAAATTCATTCAAAGAGCAATTACCTATTATAATTTAACCATTTTTCACGTAAGTTGATAAAAATATAATTTAATACATTTTTATTGATTTTTATTACTGTTTTACTATACATAAATTATCTGACTGCCATCAATTGTTAAATCAATATTTTGCAAGAGCATTCGGAACACCTAACAGAAGCATTAAATGGCGGCATAGAGAATCCTTAAAAATCGGAACTTGTTATCATCAATCTGTGTTTTTAATGATTATGCATATCTTATTTATATTATTCTCACATAATCAAAAGCACACATTACATCAATCAATATTTATGATTTTGAAATTAATAGGTAATTTTGCTTATAATTATTTATTATTTTTATGTAATCAAACACTATTAGAAAATTATTCTTTTTAAAGATTTTAGCACCTTGTGTATTATGTTTAAATATACCTACATTTAAAAACCATTGTTTAAATTAAATGAGGAACGAAAAAATTATGTTTAAGTATATTACAAATATTTCATTTCAAACAATTATAATGTCATAGGACATTATTTCTAAAATGAAATCATATGGTTATTTTATTTTTATTTATTTTTATCACAGTTCAATTATCAAATAAAAATATGTGTATTACATACTTTGTTTTATGAATATTTTTGTAATTAATAGGAAATACCCATTTATAAACAATAAACAATAAACATAAAATAAAATTTAATTTTTAAATATTACTTTAAAATAACAGAGAAATGACCATTAAAGTACATATTATTGAAAAGCAAAAAAACATTTTAATATTTTTTAATTTATAGCCTGTAGAACATCAAATAAATTTGCTCCCATACACACAAAAGCTGTATAAAAATCATATTTTTTACCTAAAAGATAGATTAGTATTTATATATTTGAGTATTTAAACATCACTGATTTTCTTTAAATAATGAATTATATAGGTAACAACTGTGATACATAAACAATGTGTAGAAGATTAATTGAAATGAAATATTTCTGTGTCGAAGTAATATATATTCAAATTATAACAAACCAATACTACATTTATTTAGATATCTCAAGTATAATTGTTCGTTAACAATAGGACTTACACGCAGCTCAAAAGCACAGCCTTAACTTCCAATCTTTGTGAATTGTTCTTCCAGAGAACAATCTTTACGTACAATATTAAATCTCACTTTGAAATCCACCCACTTAACCTCCTGGACCCCGGTATGCAAAATATTTTAGGAGCATCTCATATTTGCCCAGTCGCAACGACCAAATTTTGAAATAGATCAGTTGTCATTTTTACTTTCGTATACTACGAACCCGCATCAAATGTCACTGACTCGTAAATTGTCGCCTTATCGGGATTAACAATCAGCTGAACAAGAAAATATGTGAACAGAAATTTCCCAATTGAAGCGAATTTTCTGTGACCACATAACGCATAATACTCAACTTTCCACAATTGGAGTAAATTATATCCATAAAGATCCTATCTGAGTAAGGTTACATATGACGCCTTCAGAATTCGGTGTCAAATTCGAACTTCAGTAAAGGTTTACTTGATTTAAACTAGATGGTAACTTACCAGACCAATTAAAAACAAACTGCAACAACACCTAATTTGATCAAGATGAGTTAATTTAAACAATTTCATCTGATAAAAAATCTACAATATCAAAGTTTAATATCCAATCAAATGTTGGAAATATATATCACTGTTCTGAATTTCGAAATGTTTCCAATTTTACCACATTAGATAATTCACAAAAAAGTTTCTTCGATTTATACATCTTCAATGTTTCCATATAAATAAATTTCATCTTCACTTCTCGATAATACAACTAGAAAACAAAATTTATTTCTATGTATTATTTCTAAAAATATATATTTTTCTGAGTTTATATTCAATTTCATAATAAATAATTTTTCTGTAACGATTTTATACACGATAATGCTTAATATTTTCTCCAAATTATATGACATCTACTGTAATAGGCTAATAAAATTTGACAAAACTATTTTTACAAAATAAATTGTAATATACCTACAACCGCAAAGAAATATTTAAAACCGAAATATCTAATGTACATACATGGTAAATTTCGCAAAAATCATGTCACATTAAACTGTGCAATTAGTTTAAACATTTTTAAAAGATAATTCAAATTCGTCGAAGAATGTCCTCCATTCGCACTGCACTGGAGCTACTAAAATATATTTGATAACATTTAAAGGTATTTAAAATAGTCATTAAAATGTCTCAACATTTAATAAAACTTATTTTGCTGAACTTGTAGTATGTCCATAATTGGCATATAACTTCAATAATTCATCCGAAAGCATAATTGTGACAGACAGTTGTATACCATGTTTTAAATTATGTTTTTTGTTGACTGTTATCATTATAAAGTCAAATATATCATTTAAATAATTAAATTTCTATTTATATATGAGTAGGTAAGCATCGTATAAAGGTCCGATCCTTTCAAAATAAGATTCCATTTTATTAGTGTAATCTTAAAATTAAATTTGGTGAATTATATGTGAAAATATATTCATGCTAAAGAATTAATTGAAACTACGCTTCATAATTCCAAGCATTAACAAATTTAAATATATCAACCTATTGATAACAAAAAGATAATTGAAAATTTGGAGACAATATAACATAAATACAAGTATTATAATTACATAATGAATATATGTATATAGTTTTTATGTGAAAGTGAGTTTTGTCTATTTACCATGTGAATTTCGGGTAAAATATATTTAAAGAATACATCGCATTTTATTCTATATTTATTATTATGTTATTATTATATCAGCATATAGTATTTAAGATTTACTATTTGAATGCGTTCAGTTAAAAATATTAAAACTCTTAACAATTCACAATTTCAAAGAAATAGATTTTCTCTCTCTCACCTTCTGTTTAAAACCGTTGATGGCGACGAAAGCTCGGAATTTATAGTCGACAAGTCATAATGGTGATGATGCGGATGCAACTGCAGAGAACCATTGTTGTCACTACTGAAGTTCTGGACTGTCAGATCTACACCAGAGGGAAAGCAAACCTCTCCAGTGTGTTTTCCCAATTGCTGCTGTGCCGCCTGAGAATGATGATTGTTGTGGTGATATTGCTGGGCATGGGGCGGATGATGCAAGTTAGTGTCACAGGAAACATGGCGACCGAGGAGCTGGGTAACCTGTTGTCTTGAGGAAGAAGCAGTGAGATGACTGTGATGATGCTGACTGTGTTGGTGATGGTGATGTCGGTGAAGATGATGATGCTGAGGGTCGCCTTCCCCAGCCTCAACTCCGGAGATGACTTGCTCCTCAAGGCCGGAAGTCCCCGTTTGGCAAATCACTCGGCAGTCGGCTACTTCCGCCATTTTCAAATTATTATTATATTCACCAGCACTATACCCTGCTGGCTATATACCTAGAGCTATCCACACGAACTGCGCGAATATTCGCTCTGTGGATTCTGGGTGTGTGCGCGCGAAGACAATTGCAACTATAACCTCACTCGCTCCCACTAACTGGAAGATATGCAATCCCTGCAACCGCTGCTACCACCAGGAGATACTTGTAGGACAACCGATTACTGCGCTGCGTGTTGTAAATTGCCAGTATAATATGACTCCCTCCCCCCTTTCTTTCTCCAGAATCGTGTGGAAATAGTATGCAGTCGAATATTTAAATAATACAGTTAGCTATGGTTATCTTCGAAAAATAATGTCCCCAGTAATTCTCTGCTCCGCTGCCTATGCTTCCTTCCCAATCAACTAACAGTTGTTTTAGCTCTTTCTACCAACCGGAGGTGAAGGATTCGATTGTTCTATCAGCTGCAGCAGAGGGAATGGTTTTGGTCAGTCACAGTCGCTAGTTGTGGTTGAAGAATTAAACTAGAGGTCCTCAGTCAATGTGAGATAGGAGGAATAAGTGGGGAAGTTTAATTTGTTCCTTCAAATGCTTATCTCCTAGATAGGGAGCAGTATCATATAGCACTGTGGTATTTGTGGTATCATACTGCACTCGCGGCCACTAAGACTACAAAATATGCACGTTGTACAATAGAAAATGCCATTGGCTGAATTAAGGATTGTGTTTATTTGTGTATATTTGGCAGTACATATATATAATATTTTTAATATATATTTAAAAATTAACAACAATATTTTTTAGTCAAATAACAGAACTTTAATTTAAAAAATACAAATTTAATATATTTCTGGTTTCTATAAATTGTCCATATATACATATATACAAAAGGAGAATATATTTGTTAATTTTTGATAGATTAAAAAAGACAAAAGTAAATATTTGTATTCCTGATACAAATATATTCGCATATCGTAAATAATTACGTTAAAGCTTATGTATTATTAAAATTTATATATTTGTTGTAACAGTTTCAAATGAAACTAAAAAATTAAAATGGGTTAGATTATATTAGATAATCGTATATATATAATCATCATATAATATTTATACACATACATTTAAAATATACAATTAGTCTTTATTATGTTCAATTTTAATTTTATTTATTCTAATGGTTTACCAGTATATAGATATATATATATATATGAAAAATCCACTTTTCACTGAAGCAAATAGCAAATTATTTTTTGGCTCAATTTTACCATATTAAGTATTTATAGAAATTACCGCAGTGTAATAATATCAAACCAGAGAAATGACAAATATTAAATACTGCATCTATGCCTTTCTGGTTGAAATATACTTTAAATTTTAATTCGTTAACTTGTATTGTTTAAAAGTTATTAGCCATTAATTATTTATCGTTATGCACGTTATCGATCTGTTATTCATTTTTCTAAATTAAAAAACGCTATAAGATATAGACAATGTGGTATAAATAATATTTAAAATGTTATGCCTATAAATATATAGCATAGTGGTGCAACCACGATTTTGGGAACGTTTGGGTCCAAATGGGGAGGGGCTTCCATTGGAAAGGGGATTTTACTAGTATGGGGAAAAGGGGAGAGGGTTACAAAGAGTATAGGAACTGTGCTAGTTGGAAAGGAGGGAGACTTCAGTGGGATTAAGAATAGTGCTCATAGCTAAAGTTTGAGGGGTGGGAGCATAGGGCAGCGACTGAGAGGACGCTTTAACTACATATGTAACATGTCACTTGGTTGGACTAGTGAAGTAGAAAACTTTTTATAATATCCCTACAATATGTCATGTTAACTTTATATTGTAGACAGATATTTTAAAAAGAAAAATCAATAAATAATCAATTCAAAATCAGAGTACCTAAGTTGATCTGAGTTAATCAGTATTAATCAGCGTTAATCAGAGTTACTAAGCGGTATTAGTCGATGGTATGCAGATAAAAATGTATCGTGATAATAGACGACATTAAAGAAATTATAACTATAAGCTGACCACGGACATCTATATATCGTCTAGGTAGTGCCTAGATGTCCGTTATTACCTTTTACTAGCTCTTTTTTTTCAATAATTGAGAACGATAACAAACAACTGATTTGATCTCCTGTCCTCAAACTTCTAAATAATCTTTAACCAAGCCAGGTATATACAGTATATAATGTAGAAACACAATTTGTATTAGAACTTTAGAATTATATGTCAAAAGGTTCATAAGAATATATTGAATCATTGTAACTATTGAATATATACCTTATACATTTTAATATCAGAAAATAGGAAGTTAGTTATCAAAGTATAGCTACACTGTTACATTTATTTGATAAAAAGTGTTTTTTAAAAATCATAATTTGAAATTAAAAGACTCTTTTCGTAAATAATTTTCTAATTTTTAAACTATTCCATTACGAAACACTGGATAAGAAAAACGTCTACACAATTGCTTGTATTTGAGTGTTGACAAAATTGAGCGTAATTTCTGCGTAATTGAACATACAATTGTAATTCAAGAACATTTTGATCAATTAAAATACTTTAAAAACACCCCCATGGACTGAATGCATGTTACGAACTGTCCACGTGTTAATATTGCTTTGTTTTACACAGGAATAATTTTGTTAAAACAGTCTAAACTAAAAGGAATTATATGTTTCAAGTCTTACATTATAGTTCTTTCCGCACTCTAAATTTATTTTAAAATTATCAATTGTTATTTACTAGTATACATTTTGTGAAGCATTTTGTGAAGCATTAAAAGCATAAGTAACGGACTCCCTGGTCTACTCTATATAATGTTCCGTCTCAAGTTATAATGTCCTTCATATATGCTATTTTTATTTATTTATTAAGAAAATCTAACTATATAATCAAACTAGATTTCAACTCATTAAATCAATCAAGCTATAAATAGTGAGTGTAATGTAAAGTACTTGAATAGACATTTTTATGAGAAACTTAGCATCTATAGCATATCGCTTTCAATTTCTTTAATAAAACATTATAAAATTGAACATCTAATAATGTATATCTCAATATTCGCAAATACACATACAAATAGGACTTTTATTTACACTCCAAGAAGCATAAATAATCGACAGTTGAATCGTTTCCCCTTGAATAGCTCTTCGAGATGTCCATTTAACATATGAGGGTTAAAGTCAACCGGTTTGAACGTTCTGCCAATATACTTTAAAAACTCAAAATGCTACATTGAATTTTATCTATATATGTAATAAAGACTCGCAACTGTGTATAAATATTGTGCGAGTATACCTACAATACAATGGCAAGGCTGCACTATGGAGCTCTTGTATATATATATATACAGAAAGATATATTCGATCAAAATTTAGAGATAAACAGTGGCACGTTTTTCGAATCACTATCGAGTACTGATATACGGGTCCTACCCTGCATCCCACATATATTAAGAAAGCAGCACCCAGCGCACGTGGCGGCTGAAGTGGTTTCCTTGTATCTTCTTGGGACTGATTCCCATAATCTGACAGAAAAACCACGGTTCAACACCTTTCTTCTTTGCGTACCCCGAGCCTCCAATCCCACACTCTTCGACTTTGGAGGGACCTTGTGACTAACCATAACAATTAAGATGTCAAATTATTTTCATTATCCTGATTAAATTGCTTTACATAATTAAATAGGCAAATTATACAGATATAAGTGTAAGCAGGCAATGTGGGCTTGTGTTTTTTGTAATTTTTGATAAAACAATTTTTGTGTATGATACAAAAATAATTTAACTTGGAGTCCAACGTATATTTGTAATCTTAAGTGAATCTTTAAAATAATCAAGAGCAGCATATATAAATGTGTTGCTTAGTATAAATATTGCATATATATTATATGCATTAAAACTATTTCAAATATAAGATAATTCAATATTTTTTTAACATGTCATATCAATTAAATAACAAAAAATATTGATATTATACATAGCTTTTAGTAAAATAAAGTTTCAATTACAATGAATGATACATGGGATTATATAAAATATTTTAAATGAAAATAATACCATTTTAAAAACAAATAAAACTAGTTCTATAAATTGTAAATTTCTAAATACTCCAAACGAATTTGAATTGAAGCATTAGTAAAACCATTTTAATGATACCTATTAAAAATATATAACATATTATAATCATTTCTGATATATTAATTATATCAATCCTTTGATTTCTTTATCTTATAAACACAATATATATTTAAATAAAAAGTTGAACATTATTATTTACAAATATATATAATAATAACTTATTATTATAATTGTTAAAATTACGAATGATCTTTCTTTGTTATATTTATATATTTAATGTTTGAGTCATTAAATATATTGTTAGTTGTGGGTAGAATGCTAATTTTGAAGATTTTCCATTCCAGTTAAAATTGATTTCTCAAAAAATCACAAAATAACTAATAGCTTGTTCAGAATATAACTATATATATATCAGGATTTTTAAAACCTGTAGAAATGTGTATAGGTATTTAAAGAATATAAAAAGGTAATGTATTTAAATATATTTTGTAAAAGATTGACAAGTTTCACGAAAAATCATTGAATTAAATAAAACTGGATCAATTAAATATTATCAGGCTATTTATATTTAATAAAAACTATTACATTTGTATTAATAAAATGTTGTAAAAATCATACTACTGTGATACTATATGATTGTATTATGGTATATGATGATACTATCATATTAAATGTAGGTATCCTATGAGAAAACTAAGCATACGTATATGTTTGTAACACGTATCATGTATATGTATACTTCGGGTATATGCATATACGTGACGTATACGCAAAACTAAAAATATAATCTATGGGGCAATTTTTCAAATTTAACAGATGAAATACAAAAATTGTAGCCAAGATTCATCTCTCAGGATTATGGTTGGACATATTTCCCTATATCTATATATATACTACTCATATTGTAGTTGAGTGAGTAAAATTTTTAATAATCTCAGTAAATTTAATAATTATATACCTCATGAAATATGCATCTACTATATAGGTATATGTATATATTGTATAAAATTTGGTTTTGAGTAAAATTAGATATACATAATATACGTGTTTATTCATTTATTGTATCGATAATATACATTTAAATGATTGTTTTCTGTGAAATTCATGCATTTATTAATACCAATTATAGAGTATATATGTAACATTAATTAATAAAGTTTTAATGTATAAGGTTATATAATATTTCATCCACAAATTTAAAGTCTTTCAAACTCTGTATAGCGTTAAAATACGGTCGGTCACCTTATATGTAAGCCGCAGGTTTCGTATTTCAATATTAATTGTAATATTTATTTACATTCAATATCTAGAAGCAAATTATAATAAAATAAGAATAACTAATGAAGCAGGCATAACTTTTCTAATTCGAAATAAAATCTGAATTTATAGTTCTTATCTGTAGTATACTGAAAACAACTTCTTATGGATGGAGTCTTGTTTTCTATTAACATATGCTGAAATATATATCAATTGTGTTTTAAAATTATGATTGAAATTTTTAAATTGAAATTTTATATCTCTCATATATAAACCTACACAGATATGTATAAGAAAGAATTATGATGCAGATTATGTTATAGATTAGGCATAAATTTTCTGTCATATATGAAGGCGCATTACATATTCACCGACTCGTATTCATATTCTTATATATTAACAAAATGTCCGGTTTATATGTAGAATGTGTGAAGGCGTATAAGTATGTACGCTTTATATATATAATACACAGTCGCTTTTTGTTTAATGCCTTTTCTTGATTTTTAGTATTAATTTATACACGACAATTATATGTTACGCGAGCTTAGAATCTGCATAATATCATCCAGGTAACTTCGAAAGAATAGAGAGTGAAAGAAGTGGTATAAAATCTCGAATATATCCTTCTGAGATGAAAGATAAAGAGAGGACTTTATACAGCTCGCATGCTATGCTTCTATATATAAAAGTAATACGATGAAGTGTTACCACTCTTGCGCGTTGTCTATTTGAGGTGGATCTCTTGTAGCGGCAGCGCTTATTGTGGATCAGGTGTTGAAAGAAAAGTGATGACACCTTCATAGACTCCCCAGGGGAATCGTTGATGCCACTTCTTTTGCAGCAGAATAGTGGAAAGCTGAATTGGGATAGGTTTACATCTGCACCTGTGTTCTATACCTAGAATCTATTACTACTATAATCAAAACAGAGTGAGAAGAAAAACTCCACACTATTCCATTATCCATAAAAACGTAATATAATTAGAAACCACTGGACAATATTTCTATACTGTATATATATATATACACACATTATATATATAGTTTTATAAAAAAAAGTATATTTGTAACACATTCTTCTTTCGTTCTTTCACATTTTATTTTCTATCAATAATTCGTAAAACTTGATGTATATTGAATAGTAAAACTATACCTATAGACACTCTAGTTAACATTGCAATAATTCCGATTTCTGTATAATATTATGTCAAGTAAGAAGTTTAACACGCAAAATAATAATTGCCTTCAAAATTGCGATGAATCTCAAGAACACTTTTGTGAATATATGGACAAAAAATCTATTCGTCATATATATATCCAACTTATTTATTTACAATATTTTAAATCTTGTTTTACTGTGTATTATAAATATAGGCGAGAGATTTATAACTATTCAAAGCATAAATTCTGGACCGAGTTCACCCTCTTTGCATAATTATATAAGGTAAATTTCAATCTATACTCTATATACTCATCTGAAGAAATTCATAATTCAATTAGTGATGCAGTTATAGTCAAATTTTCATATAATATGCCAATAAAATAGGCTTATTTCGCCAATGTTAAGACTGCAAATAAAAACAGTTTTAACAATAAATGACATAAATTTAAATTTCAACGATAGGTATATACAAAATGAAATATTAATATGTTGTTTAAATCAACTTTGTGTTTTTTAACATAAATTTCTATATCGTTAATCGAAACGAAATGAAAAATGTAACGTGGTTTGTAAAAATGACATGTTCGTGTCATAACATTCGAATGATAACAGAATTAGTCAGATATGGAAAATGTTCAAAATCTGGATAGACTCATACATAATTTAAGCAAAATTATAAATAAATGCTATCAAAATAATATAGAATTTTTGAAATATTTCAACTTTTATTCTATAAGTATAAAAATAGTAAATTCGTTTCAATATTTCTGCTTTTCCCCGTTATAAGTTATAATTGATTGTGTTATTGATCTTTATAGTGAGAAATGTATATAAATAGTTGTACGAGTAGAGCAATATATATATACTATTGTATACTTAATGACATAAAGAGTTTTGATAAGTAAATTGAGTTTACTGAACTAAATAATAATAATATTATATCACTGGAAATTACATGTTATATTCCAGAAGTAAAACTCATTACAGCTAACACTTAATATAACTCAATAACTCAATAATAACTCATATTGAAAAAAAACTATACAGTTACACATGATAATTGTAATACGATTGTATTATATTATATATTAATGTATAGTGGTATAACAGTATTTACGTATCGGAGGGGACACAATCATTATATTTATGATAACGTAACTTATGCAATATATGTCTATACTGAAGAGCATTTCTAAAACGAAGCAACCAACATGAACGTTATAATATACGTATATATATATTTATGCATATCCACAAATGGATATGCATATGGGAACATTTAGGAATCTGCAAATATTGTTCTTGTTGAAATAAAGGGGAGAGGGGTCGAAAGACAAAATTGCTCTCCTATTATCTGTAATTAAAATGTTGCACTGTATAACGCACACTTCCATCTCCTATTAACATGATTAAACTCTGTATTATTTTCAGACTAGACTGTGCACACAGTATTATACATGTAACGCAAAGTTAACTATTATAGCACAACATTTCTATCTATAATCGGTATAGGCTGATATGGGTTACAGTTTTCTATCAAACAAAAAGTTCCATCAGACAAATGTACAAACTGGGAGAAATGTTTGCCAACATGCATAGTCTATATTAAAGGGTAATTCTTTCAATATATAAATTATACTCTCATTAAGCTTTGTTTTACGATGAACATCACTATCGCGTCGCGATATAACGCACTCTAAATCCTCAATGACGTGTTGAAATGTATCGACATTTTGGAAAACCTATTTGCTGAATATAGCCCATATACTCAAACACATATATGGACACACGATCTGTCAATGCTTCTCTTTTGACCAATTAAAATTTTGAGTCTTTCAATTTAATTACTCCAACTTTGACCCGAAGTTGTTTTATACAAGGCCAATATGACATTAACGCAAGCACAACGTTTGTATTTGAATATTTATCGAGACTCTCATGTTTATATACCATATTTAAGCGTTGCATAATTAGCGTCATCAAAGTCACATACACTTAAATTATCTCTGAACAGCTAATATTAAGGTCTCTGTAATCAGTCTTAGAGCCATATTTTAGTAATTATAGGAATGAATAAAACAACAGAATGTGACATAGATATTTATCATTATCGCTACGGATATAGATAACTCACAAATTTAACTTACTAAATGTATCTGTACCATTTTTATTGTGCAATTTATGTAATCGAAACTAACTTATTTTAATTCATTATATCTTGTCAATTGTTTCTTATGTGCACATTTATGCGTAAGAGGAGAACATGCTGAGGCATACAACTTCTTTTGGTTAACATTTGATTACTATTCTTAAAATCTTTTATAATATTGAAAATCAAATACGTGTTGCAGTGAACACATTGTATTAATACGCTTTTTTGTAATGTTGGGAATACAATCCTTATCAGACTAGTCGATAGCATTGCGAGAGCATAGTAGAACTACTCTATTAAATAATAAATAGCTTTTATATATAAATAAAAATAGTTTTTAAAATATTTACTCTATGACAATAACTAGTTTTTAACATGCAACAAAAATTTAAAAACTTTAATGACGAATTTTTATTATTTATTGGAAACATTACATTTGAAAAGAGGGTGGACATAAAGCTTATATGTATTATTATAGGATGCATACAAGTTCTCATAAATTTAATCCAATTTGTTTTTTTTATTGTTGAGGTTATATATTTTATCTGAAAATTCATAGAGACAAACAGGTAAAAAACAAATTATACCATGTTTTATTTTCGTGCATAATTAATATGTACCATGATCTCTTGAATTACAAAAGAGACTTTGTGGTGTGACTTTTTCAGTTATTCTTATGAAATATTTTATTAAAGCTATTTACACTAAAGTTAACAGTGTAAAAAAATGATTCAGTTTCAATTAATTGTTTGGAAAACATAAAAAAATTGAAGATTATATAGCTAGTTAAAGAACAAAATATTCTATTATACTAAATAAAAGTATATAATTATTTTATACTTAGAAACTGAAAATATTATTTAACAACATAAACTGAAACAAAAAATAAAATAAAATTCATATATCAACAATAGTGAATAAAATTCGTAGAATGATAAAAGTTTTATATTCAATTAACATTTATAAAATTAACATTCTAAAAGATAATAATTATGAATAATCTTAATATTTATATAATGTTAATTATTCATTAGCTTCATAATTTAAAATATATCGACAATATATAATTTGTGTATACTCGTATAATAAAGTGGACAATTTAAATTGATAAAAAGTTGGGTAATAATAATTGCATTTAATTATAATAATATGTATATAAGACCAGTTGTATATGTTCCAGTTAAACAACAGAAAAAAAAACAAATAAATTATTCAATAACATACAAAATTCGTGAATACAAAATACTTTGTAAATAATCGTGATAATTTAAAATAATAACATTTGGATAAATATACAAATCTAATTACGATTAAAATATTAATATGTTTCTTGGTGGTTATATTAAGCTATTGACCAGCAAAATCTATGAATACTAAAGAGAATATAAGATTAAAAATAATATAAATAAAAAGTATACACAATATAAATATAAACTGCTTCACTGATTATGGTAGCGTTAACATAAATCACTTTATAAAGTAAACTTTAATAACAACTGCCATCAAAGTAAAACAAATCCAACATTTTACTCAAAACGCAAAATGACAAAAATGTGCGCACTACATTTTGAAAATAACCTATTTCAAACTAACAGTAATAATAACAGAGCAAGACATACAGATACATTTCTTTACATTTTTACAAGAATAATATACGGAAAATTCTTTCCTACAAAACCCCGCTTGATTCAATCGATAATTCAGTGTGTGCAGCTACCACCAAGGATGACTAATAGCAAAAAGAAAGATAGCGACAACGAGTAGGCCACAGCCGACAGCGTTGGCATACATTCGTTCGGCTACTGGAAGACCGGGAGCGCTCCAGAGCTGGAAAGCCTCCTCCCAACACACACCGTACCAACAGATGAAATTACTGGTTGTGGTCTCTGTAGTGTTAATCACCCTGAGGAAGGTGACACTGGCCTCTAGAAGAAAGGGGGACTTGAGACTTGCAGTTGTGCAGGGATTGGCGTTCCCTGGCACGCATACCGGGCTCCAATCACTTAGTGTGTAACTGAATAAACAAAAAATACTTGTTTTAATAAAGTAGAATAAAGTAAAATAAAATAAAATATCCAGGCTACTCGTAGTTTTAAAATAGTACGTTATATTTCGGTGTAAGACACTTTCTTCAGACGAAGTAAGAGATCATTCTACTTTATGAAAAATACTACTCAGGGAAACTACATCTTACTTGTTTTAAAATTTTACTACTTATACTATTGTAAGTAGACGTGAAATTACTTCAATTTATAAGTATGTAATAAGAAAAGCATGCCACAGGTCTTATATAGTTAATTAAGGACTTGATAGGTAATATTATATTGCTCTATTATTTTAAATGTTAGGCACAAAATTCGATAAATATAGAAACATTCAGTAAGAAATTATAACAAGATTTAATTAATACTATCATTCACCTCTCATATCTATGTCACATTAAAAAGTCAAATTCAAATAATTATTCATAGAATTAACCTTTAAAATTAATTAACCGCCAACAAATAATTAACCTTGTTTTGAATTTGAAACATGGATTTCTTCATTTTTCACTGATTTTCACTTAATATTACATTGCATTTTATTTATTTTATATATAACATATGATGATCAGTGGATAAAACAATAATTATGATCTAAAGCGGGTTATTCGATGGAATTAACCTCAGCTTGGCTTCGGTTAATTATTCATCGAATGAACCGCTATAGGCCTTAATTATTATATATTATTAATTACTATACAGTGGAAATTTTAATTACATTTAAATTTTTTTCTAATATACAAATTTTTAGTTAAACATATTACTCGTTTATAGAAAATTTATTTATTTATCTTATATTACAAAATATTATTTCAATGTACACATGATTGTGATTATCTCTTCCAGAATGTTCAAGAAAAATGAACTTGTGAGTTTTATTTCTTTTATTCCAAAAAATGTAAAGAAATATAAAATGAGCTATGAGATAGAATTAAAAGGTTCAAGTCTGGTCACTTCATTAAAAAATCGACAGCTCTAATATTGACAAATAGTTGATAAACGCCATAACAGTTTCTTAGACAATTTTACTGGGTTAACAATGCTTTAAAATATGTTTCATTATTTAAATTTAAATAAATCTTCAAAATAATTATCTAGAAATAGAAAAGAAAACCTGTTTTCACATAAAATGCTAGGAATGCTACTAAGAATTTATCAGACACAAAATTATTTTTTTCTTCAACTAACTTAATCTGGGCGCCGATAACTTGGTATATCGGCTGTCCTCGAGCCAAGCCTTGCTGCGAATAAAAGATAACCAGGCGGATTCCGGAAGTGATGTTGGGACAATATACCAAATTGGGGAGTAATCCCTTATTCCCCAGGACGCTACGATCGGTTGAGTTCAAAGAATTTGTTAAAGGATCTCTGAAATTCGAGAAGTAATACTATAATGTTTAATAACTGTCCTGCCTACCAATTTGATTAAATTAATATAAAACAGAATTATTTAATAGTTTTACCATATAAAAGAAATAAAAGAAAGCAGTAAAATTGAAACAGAAATAGCTTACCTATTAATTGTCACCCAGTCCCCAGATGTCTCTAAATTAGGATTTCCAAAGACTGCGACCACATCACCGTTGAAATTAACATCAAGAATCTGCTTTACATTAGCTCTGAAAATAAATTATAAGTAAATACAATGTAAGTAATACATATAGATGTACATATAGATATACACTGTTGCAATGCATAATCCTGAATTCTACGATTGAAAATATAATTTCATAATTTATTAGCTCAATTGAATAGAATTATATTACAAGCTCTTCCGCAGAACATTATCAATCCAAAAGTCTAACATTATTTTTTAAAACAATCTAATTGACAAGGACTACATACATATTTCAAAGTCCATGAGGTAAAATGAATGGAAATAAAAAAATATCTTTCAGCATTTTTGAAAAAAAATAACAAAAACTAATTATACACATTAGTTACCCAGAATTCCTATTAGAAAAGTATAATTTTAAGAAAACACTGACTGTTATTTTTCTCAAGCGATTGAAGAATAAATCATTTAATTAATTATCTATATATACATACATATTATACTATCTTACTGGAGTGCCACACAGTCGTTAAAAGTATCGGAAGTGTATTCAACATAGCATCCAGTACGAGACGATTTCCCAAATAGAACTGCCTGCTGACTGGCTCCACTGCAAAGGCCATTCGTTCCTGAAGTTCAAGTAAATGTATGGTCAAGGTAAGGTAACTACCAATATTCCTGTCTATAAGAAGAACAGTTTAAGCATTAAGATCATAGTAAAGAAAATAGTATTCATGGAAATTTAAATATTTTGAAACAATTCGCCAAACAATTTCTATAAATACTAGAAGAAATATAATAATATCTAAATTACATTGGGGCAAATTCACTATTAAATTCTTTATATTCATTAATCATGAGCCTCTATCTTAAAAGTTATAATCAGCCTACCACGAACATAGTGATTATAGAGCAGGCAAATGTAATAGTTAACTACCTTCCGTCATGGTATAGAAGTAAAATCATTTAGAGCACAATATAGTTGTCAAATTAAGAGCAAACTACTTTGAAACTGGATGCAAACATCATTTCTACACAATTAAGAAATATAACAAATGAATTAAAATAATAAAGTATAAACATATAATTATATAGAAATACATTATATAGAAATAAGAATGATTTTACAAATTATGAATTAATAAATTTAGTTAATAGTATTACATATTATAATTTTACGTTCTAAAAAACCCCTAAATAACACGATGTAACGAGAATGTATGACTGTCATTCACCATAAAATTACTTCTCCTGAACTCACCAGACTTCACAAGCGAAAGTCCATTGTTTGCTAAATTTACCGATTTAAATGTTCCATCCGAATTGAAAACCAGATTGCCCGCCAAGAGAGGCAAAGACAGATCATAGCCTGGCAAAGTAAGCGAAGGAATTTGATAAACACACAAAATCTTGCTAATAAAGAAGCAAGCTAATAAATGTAAATTTATATTCTTATTATACAAGTGTCAGTAAATATGTGCATATAATTGTATACCTGTTTATCAATAAGCAAAATAAATCATGATTCACATCATAAGGAACCTACAAAATTTTACCTCGAAATAGAAAAGCTATTTCTATATTGTAGGGTATCTTAATAAGAAAATATACCAATTCATTGGTTCTGTAAACTGTTATAATTTTCAAACTATGATATACAAAAAGGTCAGGTTAAATACTGATACAAACCTTTTGAAATTTTAACAGTTGTATATAACTTCGATCATAATGGTCTGCCGAAAATCTCTAATATTGAAAGAGTAATACGGATCTTTATAAATCGCGGTAGACAGTCTAGTAATGTATTTTCACAAATTTGTTTTTTGTAGTTATAATTATACATCGTACTACATATATTATCGGAATTTTATTTAAAGTATGTTTTGTATATTTGCCACAATTTTAATTTATTAATTTGATTAGTTCGTTGTTAACTATATTATAATGATGTTTGTTTATTTTATTATTTACTAAAATCTTCACAAGATATTTGTTTATCGAAGTAAATAAATAGTATTACGAGTAGTAGGCGCTAAAAAAGGTAATAATTTAATCAAAAGTCTTTATATTTCAATTACAAATAAGTGCTTTTTTACAATATAGTGGCTAATTAAAAAAACGTATAAAGTAATTTAATTTTATTGATGAGAGATTTAACTGTATGTCATGAATAACTGCAATTATATGGAAGTATTTTCATGATTTAATGAAAGGTAGATAATAATTTTCCTTTCGTATGACGTTAACATAATATCGTGAATATCAAAGAAATTATACGTGTGTACCTTCTCTACAATTTCACTAATAAAGAAGACAATATTTCTGGAAGTAATTACCCTAAAAAGCTTATAACAATATTAAGTTCGTGTAAGTGATTGTACATTTAAGGGTTATAAACAGGTCATTTAGCTTACGCTTTGATAGTTATTTTCATTATAAGTAATCTAATTAAAGTTCTACAAGAAAGTAAAAAATTAAAGGACGTGAACTTAAAAAATGTTTAAATGTAAATTTGGTATGTTAAATATAATACAAAATAGATACAATATCCGTAAAAATAAATAACTTCATGTTTTAACATGTTTCGTTATAAAAATAAAAACAATATAAATACTCAAATATCGTATACCTACTATAAAACGTGTATCACATATTACTGTTAAGCAAAATATACATTGTAAAAAACATGTTTATGCATTTTCGAAATATTCTTTATAAATATAATTATATTATGTAGAATAATATAAAAAATCTAGAAAAATAAAAGAACTATAATCTGACAAGGAAAATACAAATTAAAAGAATATTTCTATTAATATCTTGCATTTGCTAGGCTTATAGTCATCACAATTTTAGTATGGAAGAGCACAAGAAAAATAAAACTAGCTTAAAAGGGTATTTAATAAAATGATTATAAAAATATTGGAACTGTTAGTAATAGAACTATTCTACAGAGTATAGAGAATAGTATTTACAATACGAATAATAATGCAAAAAATATAACGACTCACTACGCAATTTTTTTTTAAGAAGAATTTTATCTTATGAATTGAGATGACTATATTAAAGGTGTCGAGAGCACCTACCAAGATATCCGGACCGTTTAGTGACAGAGGAATTGGAAACGGCAGAAGTTGAAACGCCACTGTCCGACACCGGTTTAAAGATGACAGCAAAGTTCTGAACAATATCCGAGTCCACAGTATCATTCATTAGATCGATTTTAACTTGTGCCATCACGATCGTACCAGCTTCAGTTGTGAAACTGACCATGTTGGAGACGTGTGAAGGGAAAAGGGGATTACATATTATGTTGATCCGTCAGGGCAAACACATTGAACAAGATTAAAGCATTAGAGAAGAAGATGTTTGAGGTTGACACAAACGCTGTAATTTGTCTATTTAATGATGGTCTAATAATTTTGAATTGACCATTACATAAATCCGATCGGTACAATTTCCCCTATAGTAATTAAAATATATTTAGAGACAGCGTCTGGTTTTAAGACTTTTAAAGGAAAGAGTTAAGTAAGCAAAAAGTAGAGTTCGACATGTAAAGGTAGAGCTCGACATGTAAAGGTAGAGCTCGACATGTAAAGGTAGAGATCAGCATGTAAAGGTAGAGCTTGACATATAAAGGTAGAGCTCGGCATGTAAAGGTAGAGCTTGACATATAAAGGTAGAGCTCGACATGTAAAGGTAGAGATCGGCATGTAAAGGTAGAGCTCGACATGTAAAGGTAGAGATCGGCATGTAAAGGTAGAGCTCGACATGTAAAGGTAGAGCTTGACATAAAAAGGTAGAGATCGGCATGTAAAGGTAGAGATCGGCATGTAAAGGTAGAGCTCGACATGTAAAGGTAGAGTTCTCAAGTTTCGCTTGCTTAACCCTTTCGGCCACCATACCATCGATTGACACAAGCGATTAAATTTTTAAGGGTGTAATATTATTACTGTTGGAAATATTTATTTTCCGATTGTTCTTTCTAAGTTACCACTTCACCAAATACCTCCAGAGACCAGTATGGAAGATTAGCGAAGAAATACAAGTAGTAGGTACCAAGGGACTCACGTGTAGGTGACATTGGCAACAATATTACTACATGTGTTGCTCCCTGAGTTTAACGGCTGATAATTGGTGGGCCGGGTGTTCACAGTGTAGTCGCAGGCAGCTGCTCCGGCCCCAAGGCAGTGGTAGACGGCGTAAACGACGGCGGAGGGGGCAGCGGCAAGAGGACTAGTTAAGAGTTGAGGGTCACGGGGACACTCCGTGATGCTGGACGAAGTGAGGTAGGCGAGGACACTAGCAGGGCCATATTTGTCGCTACATTCAGTCTGGCAAGATGGAGAAGTTAATTCGTTAGAAATAATTTTAACATAATATGCAATTAATAATGATATATATTGTTCAGAAATAGTTATGCTTTATGAATTGTATTATATAGTACTTATAAAAGAATAAGTACAATTTTGTGTAATACGATATTATGAAATATCGATATCAATAGAATATGTGATATAAAATATTTCTGAATTCCATCAGAAAATGCGTGTTTTGTCTACTTTGACGTTAGTTTGATTTGTGTGATTATTTAAATACTATTCAATACATATATACTTATATGATTATATGATTATATATATTATATATTATGATATATATTTTTTCTGTCATTCAGATACATATAACTCATTCACTATTGTACTTTGTTATTTTAAAAAATGATAAAATATTGCAAGTAGAAGTTTCTTTTAAAACAGATTATAATTGTATTACTTAATGAAAAATTGAAATAAAACAAAAATAATAGTTCAAAGAAAATTAAACAGTTTCTAAAATTATAATTTTAGATTTTAGTCATACATATTATTTTGAGAATATATAAAAATATTAATACATATTACTTTCAATAGTCAATATTAAAATAACAATTTCTCGATTTTAAAAATTAGAAGTATAGTTTTTAAAGTGTGTTTTTTTAAGTTCATGAAGATTTTTTGTATAAATGTAACACTAAAATATTTTAAACGTCAACATTTTATACCATATAAAATAATCAATGTTTATTATACTAATCTTATATATATATATTCTATAAATGAGGCGTAATTATAAAACAATACAATCTACTTTATAATAATAATAAAATTATTAGCTAACATAAATGTAATAAAATAATAGGATATTAATGTGGAAATGCAAGTGATAGTATTAAACATATTTATTAGTTTTTTTTACTTTTCTTATTTAATGTCATTTATAACATTTTCTAAAAGTTATTTTACAGGCAATTAAATAAATGTATAATCAAAGAGTAGCGCACTGTTTCATTAAATCGGTTCATGAAACAATTCAGACTGACATATTATAACCAGCTGGTTGTAACAAGTTTGCTGTTATAATAGCTTTAACAATGACAACCATTGATTGAACTATATTTGCACTTTCTTTTATTTGGATTATACAACATTGAGAAATCTAACATAACTGAATAAAGCACACTATTTAATAAATAATAATTTATTAATTGAATAATCTGCAAATTATTGACAAAATCTGTTAGTATGTAAAGCAACGAATATATGTAATTATATTAATGGTAGAAATATAAATCATCATGTATATTATTTAAAAAAAATAAGTTAACATACTGTCTTAGAATAACAGTATTGTTTTATGTACGATTTACTGTCTAACATAGACGCCAGTAAATATTAACAGTTTATTGTTAAAAAATGTAAGACGCTTTAAAAAGTAAAATGATTAAATAATATAAAAAACATCATAATATTAATTATATAGTGTACAAGAAAGACTTGGCCGGAACTCACATCAGTGACCTTGAGCGTGCACTGAGCGCTTGTGTCCTGTTGGTAGCGCACACTGCCCATTCGATTGCAGGCGCTCCCACCAGAAGTGGTGGCTTGGGCCTGGGGGAAGGCCAGAATAGTTCGGGGCAGAGTGGAAGTGCCAGAGGTAGAGCCATCTGAGGGCACCTGGACCACTAGGGACTGGCCGGCAGTGTAGGCGGAGGTAGCGGCAGTGTTGCTAAGAGAGATCCGAGACCCTGTCTCCCTAGAGAGAATTGAAATCGAAGTCTTAGAGATTACTATTTCTTAAAATAATCATTTTAAGTATAATTGTGAAAATATATAGTTATAAAAATAGTTCAGACTATCCCCTACCCCCCCTTAATATTTACCCTCATTTCAAAACACTACATTTGTAATAACTCCTAAATTAATTCAATGACAAGAAAAAAATAAAAGAGTAAAATTAAATTTTAATTAATAACATTTTTTAATTCAATGCTAAATAAATACAGTACATCTCTTAAATAGTAAATGTGATATAAACGTTTTAGATACAAATGTAGCTGCTATATTTAATAGATTCTTGTGACATGTTAAAATTATTGTTTAATTCTCACTATTTAATCTTAAAATTATAAAACTATATCACTTATTTATTACTTATTTATGCAAACATAATTAAAATACAAAGATTTTCTATCAACAAAATGTTTCACTGGGATGCATGTGAAATCAATAAAATTTAAAACTGTATTATTACACGTTGTATAATATTGATAGATTTGTTTCTGTCATATCAATTATCCAGTGAGAATAATTATATAACTGAAATAAGAAATTAGTAGTATATAAACGAATAATCTATTAAAAGATAAATTGATTTTTCCAAAATATTTTTATTTAAAGTCTAAATACACTGATAATTTGAAGGTTTTCTTTGTTATTATACATTTAATTAATTATAAATTAATTCATGAAAACTAAGACTTCATTTAAAAAAAAAAATTATACGGAAGACAAAATATTATTGCTACAAAATAATAAGTAGCAACAGGCAAGCATACATTAACTTATATTTGAAACCAAAGAAAAACGTAAGTTTGTTTAGATGCTTTCAAATCTATGAATGAAAAAAAATGACCATAAGAATTAGATTAATAATCAAATTTGCAGATACATGATCAAGAAGATGAATAGAGTAAATATTCGCAAGTGGAAAGGAAACACTGGAGATAGATTGGAAATGTTTGCTTCAGTATTGCTCTGACGTCTATCGACATTTGCCGATGTTGCAAGAACAATAACAAGAGTAGTGTAGATCTTTTTATAAGTGAGCACACAATGAAATTAAAAGTATTAAGAATATGGTCAAACTTGTCGAAAAGAAGCGTATGTTCAATTTATTTTAACGAAATGATGTATCTAATCTTCGACCAGACAGAAAGTACAAAAGTACTTACTGGAAGAAGGTGGGTACAGAGAGCTCTGCACGTCGCGCATTGTAGGTCACCAGTGTCTTGAGAGCTGGCTGTGTCGGATAAAAGGTGCCGAGGATGGCATTGTTCTCGAAAAAAACACAAGTAACGACGTGGTAGTCAGGTCGGGTGATACCCGTGGATGCGGCGCATGAACGCTCATTTGCTGGTGCCTTCTGTCCGCCGGGGAAACCGGGAATACAGGGGGCGAGGACCAAACTAGAGGCATTGCAAACCTGGTGTTAGAAGGGGGAAGAGAGGGGGAGAAGGGAGCTTGAAGTTAGATAACATGAGTCATCACGCTTTTAGTTAAATAAAAGGTATGGAACTTTTTAAATTAAATAAAATGTTCAAGCATTCTTGATCAATGCATATTATGTTTTAGGCTGATATCTCATTTTAATCCAATTATAATATAAATGAGAAAATTATACTGCTAAAAATAACATATTTTAAGGTAAATACATAATACTAATGTAATATATGATCTTCATAAAAAATAGGCTTATAAGTTTTCAGTTAACCTCCATACTTTTTAATAATATAATAAGAGTGGACAGGTATTATTTGCATCAAGGTAGACAGAACAAAACTGATCAAAATAGCGTATTTTAAAATGATTAACATTATTATCACAATCATTGTGGTTTTTTACTTAAATTAAACGACCACTTTTAGAAGCTATTTTGATTTAGGGGGGAAGCAGTGGATAAACTTAAACTATATAACGATGTTTAATACTAGAAATCTATAATATATCAAGTCTCCATGAACTCACAGAATCGCAACAGCATCCAGGATCACAGGCGTTTGGTAAGAGATCACAAGGACAGGGTGCAATGTCTTGGTAAGTCGGGTTTCCAATGTCTCTTTCAGTTGTGGAGCCAGCTCCGTCGGCTACAATTAAACGATTTTTCCATACAAAAAATTACTTTGATACAAGAGAAGAGCAATAATAATTAATAATTATAGTTATGTACATTTTAAGTATCTCCTATCATCAATATCATTTCAACGTTTTTTTTAGAAGCTCGGTTCTTGGCTATCATTTTTGCAACGCTGTCGTTTTTGCTTAGATATCAATTCATTTTTTGCAAAATATCACCATATTATTATAATTTCATGCATACAACGTAGATAATAATTATTTATTTATTAGTAAAATTCTGTAAATATATTCTTGCATATTTAATCATTAATGTTATTAATTTTTTTAAATAGAATGAGTTATTCGTATTTATGTAGATTTCAGTATAATCCCTTGAATATTGAATTTAAATATTTTTATCAAAATAAAAACTTAAAGACATCTTTCTGCATCAAAATTGTCCGTTCTGCTTCGAACTATTTACATTTTGCTTTAATCTCATGATGGTTTTTCTGTCTAGTCTGTAGTTTTATTTTCACTTTAAATGAATCTGCGCTTTAATTTTGTTGCATATTGTTAGGTATAAGACTGTTGTAATGCTTTTATTGATAATAATTCCTGTGATTATTCTGAAAAGATCAATTTTATACAGAACATGTATTTTTGATAAAACGACAATATCAATCAAACGTTTTTGATAATTTACATCTTCATGCATTTGAAACAGCAAGAATTATAACAATTAAATCTTGGCGCCATTTTTGTATCAAGTTGTTTATTAGCTGAACTTTATATCATCAATATCATGTTAGCTTTTTTCTTTTGCAGAGCTCGTTTCTTGGCGTTTTTGTTTAGATTAGATTATTCCAAGTTGTTATCATTTATTGATCAGTAAGATTTGTATAATGTTGTATTTAATCAATAAACAACATTTAGTTTGTAAACAATTAGCTTTTTTAGCAGTAAGATGTGTGATTAAATATTTGCTATTACTTTTTTTAATACATTAAACCTTATTTTAACTGTATATTTTATCAATAATTATTGAATACTTCATTTGTTATTAAACAAAATAGTTAAACAATAACTCCTAGAAACATTAAAAAGTTATCATTTAATATTATACAAACACGTTTTTATTCATAAGTGAATTCTTATCGGAAAAATTGTATTATTTATAATAAATTGCCACGTCATTGTTTTATGACATACGACATATGTCTTCACTTTTCCATAAATACATATTATAACTAAAAATAATAAAACAGAAATCAGCTAAACGTGTTGCACCGTACCGGCAGAATAGGATAGCTTGGTAGATGTCTGGAAGGACGCAGTACCAGTAGCGGTTACCATTGTATTGACGGGATAATTTTGTGCCAATGAAGGAGTCTGGAGGAGACAGCAATGAACTCGTATGTATTCGGAAGAAATATTTGTCGTTGGGAAACTTGAGCGTAACAGATTGAAGTCTGCATAACGATAGCCTTTCTGCATGGAGTGTGGAAGTAAAGAAAAATGTAGGTACTACTTTTTAAACAATAAATTTCCATTAAAATGATAGACAACTTTAGTTTAATGGCTTTTTTATGATAGTTTTGTATTGGAAAATTAACATTGACTAGATAAAATACTGTGATTATTAATCATTAGTGTGATTAGTGTAATCATAACAGTGTGCTAATGTGTTGAACAGTAATTTTTAGTACGTAAAATAAACTTAACCAAAATAAATAATAAATAAAATATATCACTACAACCTGGGATCAAGGAAAACGGGATTCGTTTAAGTCATATAAATGATATTTATGTGTCGATTATACAATAATAAGCTAAGTTAAGGTATAAAAGCATAATATAATATATTGGTAATATTATGTATACAATAAGATAAAGTTTCCCTTGAGTGGTATGATAATAAATCCAATTAATAAAGAAAGAAAGCCTTGCTATACTACTAAAGTCTTGTTATACTGTAGAATAATTTTATAAAAGTTCCTGTATTAAGTACCTACATTAAAAATAGAGAAATAGACAGACAGACAGCATGATAGTTATAATAAGTGATATTGTTGTGTGTATCTTATTAAAACTATCATGCTGTCTGTCTATCTATTTCTATACCGTTTTAATGTATTTTGTCTAAAGAGGATTTAATAACCGAATATATATAAACTTTTATTTAATTATTCTAGTAAGAAGGCTTTCATTTCTTTAAATTGTATTATGCATACATATTACTAATTAAATAAATGTAATATTTTATACAAGAACGTTGTCCGTTCCTGAGATTTAAAAATATTTATTCCTGCAACTTTAAAATCTTCACTACGTATATTGCTATATATACGTACTTTTATAGATTATATAATAGTAAGACAAGTTTATGATAATTAATACTACTACTACTAACATAAATTGTAAGTAGTAACGAAAGTTTAAAAAATTTGAATATTAATTAATAAGATTCCATTATATTAGAAAAATATGGTATATTGTGAAAATCCGTCATGTTTATATTCTTTTAATTTAATACAACTTTCTAAAAATATTCTCAATAGGCAATAAAATAACAAAAAAATAGACAAGTAGGTTACGAAGTTAAATTTATTTTGTTGTGACATAGTATTATAATTAATAAAATATAATTATGACAAAATGCATTTAATAACATACCAAAAAAATAAGCTGATAATTTAAAATGGTTATGAAATTAAGAAATATTGAATAAATAAAGGTCTAGTTTTATATAAAAATATAATTTTCTGAAACAAAAAGCTTGGCCAAGATGGGGCTCGAACCCACGACATTCGCGTTATTAGCACGACGCTCTAACCAACTGAGCTACTCGGCCGT
>JAYRBW010117691.1:0-17388 GCA_036023295.1 Invenusta paracnida
GTGTTAGATTAATAATAAAAGTTATTTATACAACTGAAATTAAAATATTCAACCAAAAAATATGCTTAAAATAAAAATATACTATTTTTATAGGGGGCGGCGTTAGAAGTGGCCGGGGCTGTATTCATATGCATAGCATTGAAATTAAATATTCTTTATTATTATATATATATATGTTTGGTAACAAAATAAAAATATTATATATAAAGTGATAGCTTTAACAAGTAGTATATTAAAACTAAATCGTAGGTATAAATAATGAATAATGTAGTATCTGTAAAATAATTATTTTTGTTTTATATTTTATTCACTTTTAAGTACATTAATTAAAATGTTTCCCTTTCAGCTTAAAATATTTAATTATCTAAATTTATGATAGGTGGACCCGGAATTATTTTGACAGGGGTCAAAGGGGCACTTTACTTTGGAGTACTATCATGACTATGCTGTACACATCCTATAATCAGGATACAGCACTGAAAAATATGATGGTTTTAAACCTAAAATGCATTTAATTATAATCAGGGTGGCCACTTTTTTTGGTCCATAAAATTCGAGGACAATTTTTTTGCTGAAAATTCAATGACACTAAAATATAATAATGATTTATGTAACAAAATTAAGATTACATATTTACAGTCAATTAGTATAAATTATAGTGTATTTTCTAAAGGAACTAAAAATGGGGTAAATTAATCAAGTTGGCTGGGCTATAAGATAGGTACTATTTATTATAAATTCATTATTATAATAGAATTAATAGTAGAATTATTATAATTCATAGATATTATTTCAAAATTTCTGTCAAATATAGAATTAAAAAAAGGTTGTATGAATATAATATAATATCTTTAGATATTATATTATAATTAAGTATAAATTAAAATGAATTATCATAGTTTTTGGTTCTTTTAATTAGATATATACATTCAGCTTCAATACATTAACTTTTTCTTTATAGATGTATACTATAGATTTCAAAGATAATATTATTCATAATAAACCACTCCAATATATTACAATTAATTGAACATTTTATAATTTTTATTTAATGATAATTTACTTACAGACAATGCTAAGTTATATATTTCATATATTCTAAAAAGTGTGCTATGTTACATTTATATGATTAGTACTACACAAAAAAGTTCTTAAATACAGAATGCATTTGTAACATCCAATTTTTTTGATACAATTATAATATATCATCACTGCACTTTTGATATACCATCAAACCCCGGTTTTATGCCAGCCATGGTTCCAGTGAAAAGTGGTGGTTAATCAGGGTTGGTGGATAATTGGGGTTGGTGTTTGTATATAAAGAAATGTGTACTACAGAAATGTGGCGATTAAGTGGGGTTGGCGGATAATCAGGGGGCATAAAACCGGGGTTCTACTGTATAACATTGAATATCTAATATAACAAATGCATTACCACAATTTTGTTAAAGTTTTTAGAAATATAATTTTTGTATATGTATGCCATGATGATGGCAAAAGATTTTGACATTCAACTTATTTTTTTCTTGTTTGAATGAGATGTCATTGACAATGACACAGAATGGCAAAAATACAGGGTTTTTTTGCAGGTTGTAAATCTACATGGCTATATATATATAAAAACAAGTACATGAGTGTACACAACAGACAGTTTAAAATGTTATACCAGCACTGGACATATAATGCATAAAAAATAATATTATGTTTTCTTATTAGAGCATACTCCAAATTTCGAGGACAATTGAGGATACTTTACAGAATTTGAAGACATTTCAGGACACTTTACAAAAGTAGAGGCTGTCCTCGAATTACGAGGACGGGTGGACACCGTGTTGTAAGAATTTTGGAAGATCTGATTTTCAAGCTTTTTCAATATCTCTTACATTTTACAAAATTATAGTAAGAGAATTTATTTGCAACTATTATTTTAGGAGGCCCCCTGTAATTAGTAGTCTGATTGATTAATCAGGTAGCCTTTACCAGTACATAATAAACTAGTGCCCCCTAACCACTGCATCTAGCATTACATTATTAAAAAATGTCTATACTACTCAATATTCTATGAGTATTGTAGCAGGTAGTATATATTATTTCTATATAGTCTATACAATTTAATGGAAAGCTTACCTTACAGAGTGCAATTAGCTAACCCCACACCTCAGCAATATTTCATTCAACTTTTCATATATCTTTCCATATGCAATTGTTTATACCAACTTATGTTTTAGATACATTTTTAAATACTTGAATATAATCATAAACGATTATATATCCAGTGATATTATTGAAATGAAATATAAAGATATCACAATTTTTCAATATATAAATAGAAAATAAAATTGTCTCATACACAGTCACACAAAAAAGAAGTATAACTAATAGGTAGGTATCTTTCTATATATAGCTATATACGGCATTATAAATTGAGAAAATACATAGGCACTGTTCTAGTTTTAGTCTTGCCTTAGAATATATATCCTTACATATTAGATATTTATCTTCTCTTGGAGATAGGATAATATTTGAAAAACAATTTGGATCACTCTCATAATATAATTGTACATAGACCTATGCACACATGTTGGATTATTATGTATTGTGTTGTATTTTTGTCATAAAATAAAATAAGATTTTACATCTCCATAAAATATTTCATGTACAGTAGGATTTGCCTATATTGGCTTCAGCTATATCGACAATTTGTCTATATCAGCGTTTTTATATTGGCCCAGCAGATATTCTATATATTTATGTATATTTGAGTTTGTCTATTTCGGCTTCACCTATATCAGCAATTCGTCTACATAGGTGCTTTTTGTTATCCCCTGCTGATGAAAATTCGTCTATATCAGCAGGGCGATTGGCATTTTTAAAACGTGCTAAAAAAGCGATATTTTTTAGACTTTTTCAAAAAGTAATGTTTTGTTTTGTATGTGACTGAATATATAATAAGTATGTAGTACATACATACTTGTATATATTTGTTTTCTTTTAAGTTTGATCATTATGTGCATATTAAGAATGGGGTACATTTCTTGAACATAAATATGTGGTATGTATATGTAGTAAATTTAAAAATAGGCATATTATGCAAGTTTGCATATATTGGCAGTTCATCTATATTGACGTTTTCAGTCTGTCCCTTGGGGTGCCAATATAGGAGAATCCTGTATTTAAAAATTTGTCCAATACCTGTTAAAGCCAGTTAAAATGTCTCATACCCAATGTAATAAAAGTTTGAATACAGAAATATAATATATACATAAATATGTACATAAAGAATGTACTAAACAAAAAGTAATTTTATTAGTAAATGTATCATTATATGTATTATGTATATTGCCACCAAAGAATCATTTGAAAGAAGCTAAATTCGAAATTTGCAAATTTTTTCAATTGAGTGAATTAGTTATATAAAATTGAATAAATTTATTCTTTTAGTTTGGAACACTCTCACAGTATAATGCAGGGGTGGATCCAGCTCAAATTCTGACAATCTTCCAATCTCCTAGAATTTTTGTTTCTAGAAATCTGAAATACATGAGACCCAAAATACCCCCATTCTTTCTATTGCATTTTTGAACAAATCTCTAAAATGATCAAAATTTCTTTAAACAATTCGGAATTCCATATTTAAATGTTTTGTTAATTTTACAAAAATATTACTATCTACGACATAGTTAGGTATACAGTTACACAAAATGTTCAGGGAATAAAGTTCAAAAACACACAAAACGTTATAGAACTTTAACTTGTATCAGCTAAATTGACTTAATCAGAGTTCAAAATATCAAGCATATTCAATAGATGGTGATTTTTATGTGCAAATATGTTCACTACTTCACTAAGATTTTAATGTCCATGGAATAATGTACATGCAGAAGTGCAAGTCCATTCAATCGAGTCTCTCCCATTGATGTACGCATATATGTTTTCAAACGTCAAAGACCAGACACAGAACGCTCACATTCACATGTCGTTACCGGGATGGTACATAATCTTTTGAGCATTTCGCGGATATTTGAAAACAAAACAGCATCAGTTTCTTTTAAGGTAGATTGAGCTGTATCAGGTACATTGATCTTCCCAGACCACAATTTGTCCCACAAATCTAATTCGGCAATTAGCGACTGTTCGTTGGGCAGATCACTGGAGTATTGATTTGCGAATTGTATGAACTTTTCACGCCAGTCATTGTCTTAGATCAATTGTGATGGCAAAACGGCATGAGCATTCGGTAAAATTTACTGTCCCTGTTGAAATCGACTTGATAGTTCTTCAACAATAAAATCCAAAAATGGAATGGAACACATTCTACAGTAGTATATCTCTGCAGTTTCAGCCTCAACATTTTCCCGATGTTTCTGTTTCCCATACAACCTTGGTTTTTTCATTTCGACTTTAAGTTTTTCACCCAGTGTTGCAGCAGTAGTATACCATTTATGGTGGTAGTTGTCGACATCATTACGCACGGTTACAAGAGTTTCTTTCACATTCCTCACAGAGTATGCTTGAAAGAGCTCTACCGATTTCACCTATAACTTGATTGTTAACCATTTAGTGTAAGACAAAATTTCTTTAATTTTGAAAGGTTTCAACAAATAACTAAATCGTCAAATTAAAACAAAATGTATAAACTTATCTTGGATTTCTTGCACATTCTGTAAAATATTAAATACAATTTAATAGTGTTGTTGGCTTATTGGCTTGTTGGAAATTCATTAAGATAGTTATATTTTTGTCAAAAAATTAAACGAAATATAATCAATTCTTAAAATTTAAATAGTTTAATTTTTGTTAGAAATATAAATGAGATATGAACTATTTTGGAACTTTTGTTTCTAGAAACCTGAAATACATGAGACATCCCTACCCCCTCCTTTTTATTGCATTTACACATTCTGCAAATTACACACTAAAAAAATTTTCTCCTCATTTTCTGACCGGCTTCCGTAAGACTCTGGAAGCCTGCCTGTCTCCGCCCCTGCTTAATATCACATCTATTAATTATTATCGATTATCACTAATAGAAATAAACATACAATACTAAGCGTTTCGTATATTTTTGTTTAAGAAGCTATTATTACCAAATATATTAAGTTTTCGTTCAACCGATTAAGATGTTTTTAAATTAATAGCAAGTTGAGCAACGACTCAGAACTTAAGATTTATAATCTCGAAGCAATTATTGCTTCGTTTTTATTAATAAGGCCTCTTAAGAGCGTTTCCAAAAGTAGAGTTGTTAAGGATTCCATTGTTGCTCTTTATGAATTGTTCATTCCAAAAGTAGAGTCGTTAAGGATTCTATTGTTGCTCTTTATGAATTGTTCATTCCAAAAGTAGAGTCGTTAAGGATTCCATTGTTGCTCTTTATGAATCGTTCATTCCAAAAGTTGGAATCATTCGGCGTTACCATAGAAATTATGTAGGTCACATATCTGATTCCCAACACGCCTCTGCCCGTGTCCAAATTGTAGCGCAAAAATAATTTTGAATTTATATATCAATAAAATGGTTATTTTTGATTTTAAAAGAAAGTTATTTGCATGAATAATATTTACTTTCTTCATTTTATGATATTCATTTCTAATTTTTTAGTCTACATCGATTTGTTTTAAGACGTATCTTTCGTTTTGATTGTACATTTTAAATTAATGAGCGACAAAAAACCGTTCATTCTAGAAGTTTAATGATTCGTGACAGAAGAGCGTTCCCAATGTTTCCTCTTTTGGAAAGCGCTCTATGGAAGCTAAAACACGTTCTTGTTTATATATTTTTGTTGAAATATATTCTTTACTGAACTTTTATAAATAAAATATTTGAAGATGTTTTTTATTATAGGAAAGAAATTAGCTGTATTGACAATAAAATTGCCTCTGGAAAAATGGAAGCAATGAACCTCTATTTAAAGTATTTTCTGTCTTGTCATATAATAAAACCGAATTAAATTATATTCCAACTTATAGTTTGCATATATCTAACTAATACAAGTTGTTAGATGTTCATATAATATGCTAACAGAATATGATTGAAATATATGCCACTAATTATTTTAGCCTTTATGGCGTTAATATAATAACACATTCCCTCACCATATTATCCCCGTGCTTGATGGGCATAAACCGATGTATAATATGCGAAATCCGTTTTATATCTGAACAAATTCTTACGTATTTCCAGGTCTTCACAGCAGAACTGAAACAACACGATGGGACGAAAAAGAGTGTCCTTGTTAAATCTCTTGAGGATGATCACTCGAATGATGCAGTCATGCAGGCTCATTTTCTTGCGGATGCCTTACCATATGTGTAAGTTGTGGCTTGGCGAACCTGTAAATATATAATACCTATGCACACATATTTATGTACTATATTTGCATTTACAAAATACGAGTATATAAATAAACTCTGTATATGTATATGTATTATTGACCTTTTTATATGAATGTAGGTATGCATGTACGAATATGTATAATTAAAAATGTAAACTTGATTTTTGCTAAAGTGTATCTATATATACAGTATTTATGTCCAACAAGAATTAATGTTAATCTGTATATAAATATAAAATTAATATAATATTGTAAAATTTGACATATTTGAAATATTATTAAAATGAATAATTTTGTCTTCTTACATAATTACATTCTTAGATCTTTAACTAAAACAAATTCACGGTAATCTCGAGGAAGCTTGGTTCGAGACTATGTTCAGCTGATGAGATCAAATAAGATTGAAACCAGTCCAGTTCTGTCTGGTTGGAAGTTCTTACTGTGTTGGAAGTTAAGATTGATAATTTTTCTTATATCAAACAATTAACGCAGGCACACAATTTATTGTTACTTTATTGTTGTTTGAAACTGATATGAAAATATTACTTTTTAATGATTCATTATCTTTACATTAAAATTTAACATTTAAAATTTTTTCATACACATGATTAATTAAAAATAGATTTCCGAATTCGTTAATTTATGGTGGTCTTATTCCTTCAACAAGTGGAGATTTCAGAAATTTATACATTTGACTAAACATGAATAAATCTGTTTGACCCATTTAGACCTATAAGTTTAAAATAGTGTTTTGTGTATATGACGGCAACACTCAATATCATGATTTATATTGTCTTCTGTATTATTAGTTGAATTAATGTAACCGAGTAGAATTACGTTTAAGTCAGCATTATCCTCCCTTTATCTCTTGAAGAATGAGGGGGTAAGTGGAACGGCTTAGCTGGAGTCCCTCCATACTACTATTAATAATTACCTTAAAAACTCATTTGCGTTTTTTTTCTCCAGTGAAGTAGGTGGGGAGCAAGCGGTCTTGAAAATAGCCGGAGCTACGAAAGCAATTCTTCCCTACCTTATAGCATTTGAGGTGGATTTCACAATTAGCCAGGTATTGTAAATCCTATAATATAAATTTAATAAAGAGGATTTAATACTTATATACGAGTATATATATTCTTTCAAAAACATTTCCAATGAATCTAATTCTAAATTAATAAAAAAATTATAAAATGTAATACTAAAAAAATATATATTTTGTATAAATCTTTTATTTGTTAAACATACTTTGCTGAAATTTAAAAAATTGTACATTTTTCGAAAAACTGTCTTAAACTTGGCAGACTATGCCTTATTTCCATATTGGTAGGTTTATGTATATAAATAATAATAAATGGTAGTTATTGTCTCTTATAAAAAAATTAAAAAGTATAGTGGGGTGCAGTAAGTCGTATTGGATAATAGAAAAAAATATAGAATATCTTATTTATAAAAATGCTTTAAACAGCGGTTGATGGAATTTGATTGCATAAAAACCAAAGGTGTTCTATGGCTCTAAATGTTGAAATATAGAGGGTGAGAGTAGTAGGGCAGGAGGAGGTCGAACTTACCCCCCCCCGTTCTCTCAGTACTCCACTATAATGATGTCTCGAAGAATCGTGAGCGTCCTGTAGCCTACAAACAATTTTGAAGACGACTTCAATTTCACCAGTCTGACCTTCCCCATCACCGTGAGCGACATTCCCCGCTTCGAGAAGTTGAACCTAGTTCTCTTCATCAACCTACTCGAGTGGGAAGAGGAAAATGAGAATCCTTCAGCGAATATTAAGGGCATGCTGCTACCCCCGCCAAGAGGAAGACCATGAGCACATACTCATCAACGTATTAACCTACCAGCGCGATCAGGATCACCCAGCTCACTACATGTGTGAATTGTCCACATAAATCGTCTCCTCAACAGCCAAATCAACAAGAACCAGACATATTATGGATACAAACACTGCGAACGCTGCCTCCAGCCCTTTAAGAAGTAGGAATACCTTGGTCTATGCCGCTATATAAAGCTTTCATGAGGAGGATACAGACCGGCCCCCATCAAACACTGTGATCGAAAGGATAACGCACAAGGCAGCTACTATCTCCTATCTCCTGATACCTCACCCACGCAAGAAGGTTCCACCCATCCCCTGTCAGTACAAGGCAGCTACTATCTCCTATCTCCTGATACCTCACCCACGCATGAAGGTTCCACCCATCCCCTGTCAGTACAAGGTTTTTACGGTACAAGACTGCGTCTGCACTTCTATGGCTCTTTCACAAAGCTCGCCAAGGATGTTTTCGACTGGAATCAGGAACATGGGAACCAGAAAGTTGTAATGACAAATGGGGACATCACAGAACACAGAATTCGGAAACGATGCTCTATCTGTGATATTGAGTTCGACAAGGACAATCCTACTAAGAACCGCTGGAGAGTCCGTGAACATGATCATATTACCGGTAAGTCATGGTCTCTAATCTCTCTCTCTCTCTCTCTTCCTAATATGTTTCTCCCACTCTCTTTTCAGGTGAATATCGCGGAGTAGCTTGTCAGGAGTGCAACGGGAAGATGAGACTGCGGGACAATTTTCTCACAGTCTTTTTCCACAACTTCCGAGGTTATGAAAACTTTGTTACTAAATAAAGTAAATACAAGTGGTTGGAACTGCTTCCTAAACTGCTGACCTCCTATAATAACAGTCATCATCGTATACTTGGTCGTGCGCCAAGTCAAGTATCTCAGCCAGATGTCTGGTTACACTTACATATATGGAGAAAATCATACCAAAAGGAAACCAAATTATATACTCGATGAGCGTGTGCGAATTTACAGACACAAAGTCACCTCTGAAACGGGCTATGTACCCAACTGGAGTGTGAAAAAATTTCTAGTTCACGCTGTCAATACAATATACACCCCGTTCACTTATACACTGCGTTCTCTGTCTGGCAGTATAGTGAAGGATAATTTTTATGAACAGGAGATGCAGAGAGTAAGTGCACATGATGAAACCTATAGTATTGATAAGGTTATTCGCACACGCGATAGTGGTATTTATAAACAATCCATTGTGCGCTGGAGAGGTTATATACGTGAAAAGCCTACTTGGATACCCTATGCCCAACTAACTCGTGTGGAAGATATCCTATTTTAATCAGAGTGATGACTTTTACATTGTTCTTCCAAGCAAAGAAAGTCATACAAACATGCCATCTCACTATAAACAATCAATAAAGGAGAACGGATTTATTTGAACTGAATTAAACCGGAGAAAACTGTCAATATTACTATCCAACCCGAAGGCGTTCTTGAAACATAATTTTTATCACCAGGGAAATGGTTGATTCATGAGAGTTTGCAGAAATTTTGGTATTTCAAGGAAAAATTACTCACTTTAATCCATCACATTGGATACCACATCTATACCACCTTCCTATTGGGAATTGGAGGTGTAGCAAACCTGGTAAACATGACTGCAGGGGCAAAAGAAGGCGAAGAATTTTTCAAGCAGAGTGATGAAGATTCTATTACATGCGACCTTACACGAGCACTGGAAGGAATATTATCCCATAGATATCCGCCTTTTGAGACACTGTTCGAGCCTCTGCAAGAAAAATCAAATAGGAAACCGATGGGAAAACAAAATCAAGAACTTTATTTCATTTTAGATAAAAATTCTGCAGCGTATCGACCATTTAAATTAGACTTACCTTTGAAACGGCAAATGTAGTTCCACTGACAACTTCCGATGGATAGTACAACCAGTCATCTGAACTGCTTGTGAAGGAAATCAATAAACTTTTTAGGAATGATAAGAGTAAACATTGATTTTAATTTATTTCATCGATATTAGGGCGAAATTTTACATGTCTGACGATAAAAGTTCAGTTAAGATGGATACTGCAGTTCTTAATGTACTCGGTTTTACTAATTCTATACTTGAGGAGAACAAAGTCGCCGAGTATGCTCCAAATCTTCGGAGGGGAATCTATAGTCTCTCTGTATATGGTGACCTATGTTTGGAAACATATGTTGGCAATGCGCATGTATACCTTCTACGCTCAGTTATTTATAACAGTGGAGGCGCCTTTGGACAGACAATTACCAGTCTATTCGTTAATCCACCATATGGTCTACTCAACAAGCATACAATTAATAGTATTGAAGTAATACTGTGTGATGATGAAGGGCAAATAGTTCTCTTTGTTGAGAGTAAAACAGTACTTACACTTCATATCCGCCGTCGAACAGCATAAACATACAAGCACTCACTCTTGCTTGCTTATACAATGGCGGCTGCAGCCTTTAGCGATGATGGGGTCTATTCAGGTAATAAAATAGTGGAAGGTATTCGTGAAATGAATTCCATACACAGTATAGTATATCACTATTTTACTGCTGTTACCAGTCGGAGGGATGAAGATGCGCTGACAGAGGCCATAATTGATAAGCTTGGCTACATTTACTACTGCCGTAAACAGTGGCATAAAAGTTCGCCTATTAATGGGTCGTCTTGAGACTAGACTAAAGTGGGTGTTACTATCAAAGTATGCCGGTCATTCAGTGTCTGAGTTTTATGAGAAGTCTGAACAACCACTCGATGGAATAGTGCGTGTCTTTGCCAGACATAAAATCGCAATGAATTAACTCTATAAATATGGAGCGGAGACAAGCCCACACACACATACATAATGGGTTATGCGATTCTAATACAGAGTGGAGGAACGCTCCCTGTATACTCGGGTTATCGAAGACAAGTGAGCGATAATCTGTTTAAAACAATCGGACGCATTGAAATGCCAATACTTAGAGAATTACTGCCCGTACTTAAAAAAATTGTTGGGGCGTGCCGACACTTCTACACAACTAAGGTACGGTCATGGCAGAAGACATGATTGCTGGAAACTTAAAAAGTATTCCTGACAATCTCAAGAAGTGAGACCGTAATGAAATTAATAATATTGGACGCGAGTATCTGGGACAGGATGTCTTTCCCGCTGGACAGCAGGGTAGTGGAGCACGTAGGAGGAGGAGATCCAAGCCTATAAACATGAAAGGGGTAGAGTGAAAAGGGTCACTCCTCCTATTAAGAGACATAGGCGACTGCCAGTTGTATGATTACACCAAGTGACCCCGTGCACAAAGAGCGAGCTCTCTTTGTTTGAGGGGAGACCTATTCAAACTATGCTTGATCATGTACAATGGGTAGATGTGCACCCTTTTAATAATGTCACCAAGGCAATGCTCCAATCGAGTTTACTATTACTTCCTCCCTTAATGAATATATTGACATGAACGTTACTTCACTTGCATTAAAAACATTGTTAAAGCAGATGGTACTTTCCATACATCCGTGCACACATAAAAGGTGGCACCAGTAAACAATTGGATACTGCTATAAACATGAACAGTTAGCAGGGTAAGGGGGACTAAAATGGATAGTAGGAGTGATGAGGGGCTGGGTAAATCCGACTTTGATATTGAGGCATAATCTCACTATACAAATATGACACCTCTGCTTAGTTACTTATATCGTACAGAAATCAATGACAGTCTACCCTACTGGGGGAAATTGGAACAAGCCTTTTTACTGCAATACCTATGGTAGAAATCAAACGTTTTGAAAATATGGTGGAGGCGATAGGTAATTTGGACTCATTTACATCGAATGAAAATTACCTAGACTTTTACAATACTTCAAAGGTGCAACTAAAGCCATATATTCGTTAATTTCTGTATAACCTATAAATGTAATTGGTCTGTGTCTACAAATTTTCGCAAAAATTATCATCTTTAATATTTTTTGTGTAATTTTAAGTCCTATTATTGGCAGATACTTGTAATGCACAAGTTTAGTGTACTCATTATTATATTGAGCACTATCTTAACTATCTTAACTATATTACCATATATATATTAGATATTATCACTATGCCTAAGATGTGTATCAATTCTACATTAAGACCTCAAGTATCCGAAACGAATGTGAAAGGACGTTTTATTTGCTCCGCTTTTTAACGTAAACATTCACAACTGTAGTAGTGCGATGTCTTACTTGTACTTGTTATAACTGAAATATACATATTTGTATGGATAAACTGGCTATTCTTTCTATTTTTAACCCGGGTGAATAAGGCTAAATAAGAAGACAAGATTAATATAGAGAGATACAAAAGGTATAATTAACGGACAAGACATTTAAATGATAGTACAAACATATGCATATATGTATGAAATAGGATTAGAAGAATGGTTTGCAGACAGTTATTTTGTTTAAATAGTATTACAGTAATGAGTGGCCCGTAGATGATCGCGTGGCTCGTCTGGTTCTGTCTCGTCCATGATCAAGGGGAACACGATAACCGCACCACTGGTTAGTGGGCCTTTAAAACTTGAAAAGACTGGAGACTTGAAGAGTATTGTAGCGTCTTTGTCCAGCGTAGCAAGGTTGACCATTTGAATAGACAGTTCTCTCATCTTAGCGCAGCGGTAGGGCCCACTTTAATAGAGGGCATCGCCGGTTAATGATGTGGTTCGATAATAAATTGCGTCATCTTGAGAGCAGAGAGATATGAGTGAGGAGATGACCGCCTAGTAGCACAAGCAAGAGTAGAATGAGCTATAACAGATGCGCGCGTTTCTTTTATACCCTCTGGGCTCTATCATTGGTTGAAGCCGTACTTGATTCGGATTGATCGGGATGGGAGGGGGGTTGAGTTCGACCTCCTCCTTTCCTACTACTGGTGAGTAGCTCAGTTGGTAGAGCATTTGTCTTGCGTTCAAAAGGTTCCGGGTTCTAATCCCACCTTTGGAAATTTATTCACTCGTGACTAGCAGTTGGGCTAGTCGATTGATTATCAGGTCTAGGCCTGTTTTGTTTGGCACTTTATATACTTTATGTAGATCATAAAATAATGATTATTATAGAGTATAATTTACTCTATGATGCAGATATTGTCCATAAATATTTAAAAAATCATATATACACTCCCAAGCATAAGCAGAACTAATTAATAGTATATTTAAAACTTTGAACACTTGGATCCAAATGAACTTTGTAATATAAAAATTCTTTTCAGAAATTTTTTGATCTGAAGACATATCTTACTCAGCGAAAGACAAACTTAAGCTCAAAACCCGATGAGGCCTCAGATGAGAAGTCTTTTATGATTCAACTAGCTCAGGAGATGACCCAGGGGATTCGTGTTTTGCACGAAAAGGGGTTTGTTCACCAGTAAGTCAAGAGGTTCTTTTTGCAGTACAAGTAAAATATTGATTTGAACAGAATTGAAATAGACAGTTTAGATATTAAGTGTAAAGATTACAATATTATGTGTATATTCTTAAAAAGCATAGGTATGTGTTTTACTATATTCAAGCATATATATATATAGGTAATATTTAGTTGAATTTGAGTCAAATTGAGGATTTGCGACATGAACAGAGAAAATAATTTTTCTCTAAATGTGTATAATAAATGAATTTAAAAAAAGGAAGTAAATGTCCATGTTTAAGAACAAAGTACATAGATATATCCTTAAAAACCTTATTTTGTAAATTAATATGGTATACTAGTTTCATGTATACCTAATTTAATATTAACATGGTAATTAATGCTAGGAATGTATAAATGTTAATTGCAATATCCATATTTCTAAACTAAGTAAAACATAAAGGTAAAGTAACAAAACGGTGTATTTTAAGATAATCTAAGAAAAACATTTTGCATCCAATTCCAATAATTATGGAATTGGACTAAAAGTGTACATTAAATGATAAACTTTTGCATAACTTCTAAGTACTATTATATTAATAATTTAAATGATTTAAAAATTCTAGTTATAAGTATAGTTATATCTAAATGAGTTAAAATAAACTGCATGAAAAATATGTTTATATATTATTTGACTGATATATTTTATGATTTAGCGTAATATTTGTTATTAGTATAAGTAAATAATAGTTTTTATGCAAGCTAAGAACAATATTTTTTTTAAATAAAGAAAATCTCGATTTAATGTCTTATTTCGATATATTTTATTTTACAATTTTTTAAATTAACATTTTTAAAACGATATGGAAAGAAATCACCATTTCGATCATATTAATTTTATTTTTTGAAGGATATCAAGGATAGAATACATTTATTGATCAATGTTTCAGGTTTCTTTTTAACTTTTTGATAATAAAACAAATTCTTTATATTTGTTTTGTTTTGTTTTAATTAGAATAAAAATAAATCTGTTCATAACAAATTTTGCGCCAAAATACGCATGCAAAAATACAATACTTTTGTTCTAGAATGTAATTTCAATATATAATTTTTGTAGCAGCAATAATAAACAAATTAATTTTTTATCTTGTGTACATTTTTATACTTTTCCGCATAATTTGCATTGCTTTTCTAAAATAGAATGTTGGTAATTTAAAAGAAACATCGTAATTTCCAACAAACCCCGCCCTCTCATTCTTGACATTAAAATAAGCTCTCTTGTTCGGTTTTTAGAAATCTAGCTAGGTGCCTATACTTTGTACTTATTAAAGTTCAAACTTTTGTACCCATTTAATTTTTCATGAATTTAAAGTCCTCACATTTTCTTTATTTTGATAATAATAATAATTCTTTAAGGCGTTTCTTTTCTGTAAGCATCCCTTAAAAAATCCTCTAAATGGTACGTCTGTGTGTTTTTAAAACTTATTTGCTAATAATAATCATTTAAGATTTCGATAGTACACAATATTCTATTTTATATAAATATATTCTGTTCAGTATGAAAATAAATCTCTTACACAAAATGTATTCTCAAGTGTACATCTTGTCATTATTTTGTTCCTCCCAAAATTGCTACCTTGTTCCCTTAATTTATTGTAAGTAGTAATTAACAATGACATAAAATCTTTATTTCACGTTACTCTTAATGCGTTTGGCTTTAAAAATATATATTTTCGAGTGGGTAATAGGAAAGTATTCCCATTTATGTATCTTGATCACAATTATGTACTTTTAATATATTCAGAAATATATGAATATATAATTTGTTCTAAAATTAAAATTAATTTCCTGGAATAATAATTTCCTGGAATTTCCTTAATAATGTCTATATTGAGCTACAGTATACTCTGGCTAAACCGGAATTTTATAAATACCGGAATGATGTTTAATCGCCAACTTTTGTACCTATTTTTGATATTTATTTAATATTGGATAAATGGAAATCGTTTAAATTGGACTTCAGACCAGCTTTTGTGTCAAATTCGTTGATTTGCTATGTATTTTCATTGTCTAAACGGGACAACAATATTATTTCATAAAATAATTTATATTAGAAACTGCTTTTTTGGTATTCGGTAGATAATATGTACCTAGATACATATATGCTTGTGGTTAAGTAAACATATGTACGATTAAAGTTTGTAAGATGGCGTAATTAATGTATCTATGTTAAGATAATGTACGTATAATTATTATACCATTATGAAGATAAATTTGTTACCTATTGAATTAAAAGTTTTGTCTAAACCGGCAGTTTTTTTCTGCATTTTGATTTTCCAGTTTAGCCAAAGTAGACTCTGTACATTTAATATTCTGTATCGTCGTATAGTTATTTCATGGATCTGGAACTTTAGGAATCGTTGATGTCTATGTATGTTATACATATATATATAATATATAATATATGCCAAGTGTTGCACTTTCCATCATTTTATAACTTCGTAACTTTAAAAATCTACTTTTGTGCTGTTAATTTTCTATTCTATAATCCACAAAATACTGATTTTTTATATAAGTTGGAGGAACGTTAACAATATCCATTTTACTCTATCGATATTTTACAGGTATAAACCAACTTTTTGTAGTGTGCAAAAAATCATTGTTTATATTGCAATTTATTTTTGAAAGAAAATATTATCGATATTAAATATTACTTCACTATGTATTTAGGATAAGATCAAGGCATATTATTGTTAAATATATAACTAAAGCAAATATTTGAAAGATGAACAATGGGAAATTGAGTTAGTTTACTGAATTATATTTAAATAAAGTATGTAAGTATAGTATATGTACTATTATTTCAAAGAAATTTACTTATAATTTACTTTTAAAATCTTTTTAATGGCATACATACCTTCCAGTAAATGTTAATAAATATTTTTTTGTAAGTGTTATATTTATTTATATTCTGTTATATACAAATTATTGTAGACATAATAATTATTAAAAATCAATTTTTTATTGAATTATTTTGATTAAACTGTAAAACATAAGAAAGAAACTATTCTAATAAAATTACAAAATTACAGTTTTTTTTCGAAATTATTACGTGTAGCTTTACACAAACTTTAATTTTAAATGACTAAAATGAAACCTTGCTTTATTTGAAAATAAAATATAATTTTCG
The DNA here is from genome assembly GCA_036023295.1 of Invenusta paracnida. NCBI lineage: Eukaryota > Metazoa > Platyhelminthes > Proseriata > Coelogynoporidae > Invenusta > Invenusta paracnida. The sequence continues at coordinate 16,730 of JAYRBW010117691.1, forward strand.
TAATCATTATCTATTGATATTAAATCCCTCTATCAATACATATTTAAGACGAAATTTCCAGATGAAGAAAGATATTAGGTACACGTTGACTAGAAATTCTCCAATCAAACCCTTTGAATTACAATTAATCAATGCACCCATCAGGGGTGGATGCAGGTTGGAGCCTGGAGGGCGAAAGATATTACACGTTGAATAGAAATTTTCTAATCAAACCCAAATTTATTTTCTGAATAATTAATCAATGCATTTAGCAGGGGCGGACGCAGGTTGGGGCCTGGGGGGCACGCCCCCCCCCTCCCCTAAGGAATGTCAGGCGCTTAAACTTACGTACAAAATGACAAAACGTTACCCAAATGGTAGTAAATAGAAGTAATGTCCTCCCCTCCATAGAGTACACATAGAGAAACGACTCGTGTGTTTTGAATGTATACAGTTTAAAAATATAGATTAAAATTCATTGAATAAATTGTAGATTTTATTTCTTATATTTTTTTGTAATTTAGATGAAAACTAAAAAAATCATTTTTGTACTACTGCTTGGCTACTCCTGCTTGTGAGTAGTATAATGATAATAAATATTTATTTTATGCATAACTAAATAGATAAAACAGAAACAATATATTTATTAATGATACACGCATAGAAAATTGAAATATGTA
>JAYRBW010117702.1:0-17388 GCA_036023295.1 Invenusta paracnida
TGCGTAGGTGCGTGGGCGTAGGTGCGTGGGCAGAGGGGGGGGGGTCTTTGTTCTCGTCCTCCTCCTTCCCTACTACTTATATATTAAAATACAACTTTATGTTAATGTCTGGGTAATTTTACTGGTTCATGCTCTTTTTAATGAATTAATAATTTACTAATATATTTTATTATATTCTTTAAATTTTTATAAAATTGAATAGTTTTATCCATCATATTTAATCTATCTAAGTCGTTCACAATTACTACACAACAAGGCTACGCAGTTACAGCCCAATTGAGAACTTTCGTTATAAATATTTAGTATAATTGGCAGATCTACAGATGAATTTTGATAGTTTTAAATTTACATGCTCTATTTTAGATTACTTATACAAATTGATCAGAAAGCCCATGTGAGCACAAAATAATAAATCCAAATAATACTGCTTCGTGTCTTCAATTTAGGACACTGTAAGGCATATAGGATTCGTGACAACAAATTAAAAGTGCAATTCATCGCCTTAATGGGACCATTAAGTGGTGGTTAAGTTAATTAATTGACGTTCTTACAGGGTACGCGTTACATAGAAAACTGACGCCAGAAAGTGAACATTAGTAACTTTTAGACAGTCTGAAATGCTCTTTCTCTAGAGATATACAGAGCATAAGTGTTATGAGCTAGACTTTTTTTGCACAGTTTTCTTCTTGACGATATAATTATAATTTGTTAATGATTCTGCACATGTATATTTCTGTATCAATTTAGGTACAATTAGTAATCTAATGTCCAAATATAAGGTGTTATTGCAATAATTATAAAGTGAAAGTACCTCCTTACACAATTGTAGATTTTATTTTTTACACTGTAGTTGCAATTATATGCAAAATATACTTTTGCTTGTAACTAAAAGCACAATATATTTATGAAACTTGAGATCTTGCATGTAAAGAGTCATAACATTCACTCCTTTTCAAGGATTTATTTTAATTTAATGTGTGTGTAAGATAAAGTAAAGCCATTCTGTCAGTTAAACAAAAGTCGGATATATTTTTTAATTTAATGTTTATAATAAAAACATCTTTTGAACATGGTAAATACAGTGTAGTTGCCCTTGGTCATGCAATATGCACTTAGAATAGTAATCGGCTGTGTAATTTTTAATTGAACTAAATGATTTTTTATATTTTCACGACAATTAAAGATATTAGTTGCAAAATGTCGTAATTAGTTGAGATAATAGTTAATTCCTAAATATAATTAAATAATTATGTCCTCATATACATAAATAATAATGAATCTAATTGTTCAACGAGTAGTTATATTAATAAAAATTATATGTAATTGTTAAGTAGATATGTCTAATTTAAAAAGGAAATTTATGGATACAAAACCCACTTAGAAAATATGATTAATATGCACAAATTTATGTGAATAGATTTTATAATAAAAATAAAATTACATAATAGTTAAAATGAGATTAGGTAACTTTCCACAGAATAAAAATTATTTATGAATTATGCACGTTAATCTCGTTAACACGGGATCCATCTGGGCTTCATGATTAAGTTAAGGGTATCAAGACAAATATGTATAACGATTATATGAGGTATTATTTATTAAAATTTAAATTAAATAAATCTATGTACGAGTTCTACTTTTTCTAACATATCAATAATATTATTGCAGTAGGTTTCTTGTACAATTTGAAATACAAAAGTATACGCTTACAACGATACTACGATATTAAAAACAATATTTAACATATTCGACCTATTTGGTAAAATATAAAATATGTATATTGGATAATTCGAATTATATATATAAAAGCTGCAGATTAGTAATGGGCTTTCATCCTTTTTAGGCAAATTATTCTGCTCGGTATTCATTATGGTCGATAATAGATATGCCTCTTTTGTGACTATCGAAGAAGAACTAATTATCTAAACGATTTTCTTTTCTAACAAAACGTCAGATGAAATCTATGTAGAGCAATTAATATGATTGGAAGTTATGCGAATTCTATACAGACCAAAAGGAAGACTGATGAACGAGGGTGCCTCATTCATTGAGCTATGAAAATAGAAAAATATATTCCTCGTTTATGATATACGTGTATATAATCACAGATTATTTATTATTATCTACTAGTTTTGCGTCGTGCTTCACAATTATTCGATATTTTTTACGCGTTTTCCATTATGGATTTAACGACACTGAAATAATTATATGTTAAAATAATGAGACATGTAGTTCGAAAACGGAATTTCTTTTCAAAGAAAAGGAGGATATAAAAATTACTTTAAAAAGCACATTAATATATGGCTATCTCCCTATATAGATAAATTTGATAAAAATACGGTTTTCATAACAAGTAAAGATATTTTTAAATGATCTTGAGTATTTTATGTATAGAATTTTAACTGCTTGATTTTTATTTATTTTTTATAGATTGAAACTTTGACGACAAAATTATTTCTTACCATCACATTTCTCCATTATATAAAATAACTTGGAACTTCAGTGTAAAATTGATTAGATATCATATTAATATTAACATTACATATATGCATATACATATATATTTCTGATTTCTATATATATATAAACATTTGACAACGTATATATATACGAATCCAATTGCAAACAAAAGATTTTTTGCATATAAACAATTTTTAAAGTTTACAGATAAATTTTATAATATTACATTAAAACTTGCTTAATTTCTTTCATTATTATCATATTATTTTAATTTCCAAATCAGTAAAAGCTTTATAAAATTATGCTAAAAGATAAACATACCTACCTTGAAGTGAAGATAATTTAATGATTTTTTTGCTGGGAGAGTATGTTTGTGAAGTATTTTCGTTAAAAAGTCATTATAAGTCATTTAAGTCATCTAACATACCATATTTTACTATAGAGCTGGAAGAGTACACAAATCATTATGTTAATTACACGTTGAACACATATGTGTAAGCTACATTACACACACCTATACCATTTGTAAAGATACATTCAAATATATTTATTGGCAATATATACTTTTGGTGAAATATAGATAGGAGTATATATTTCCAATAGAATTATAAGAATTGAGTTAATCAGTCATTTCTGAATAAGAAGGGGCCGCTTAAAATTAAACTGAATAGATGAATTAAAGTTAAGTTTAAGGAAATAGTAATGCAAGAACTAAATACGAAATATTCAGTCATATTAAAAATATTATCTTATAGTATTTTATTGCTGAAAAACAACTTGTTAGAAAGAATACCTTATTGTTATAAGAATTAAGTCATGGCATGTAGGTCAATAGATTACTAATAATAATAGAAGTTTTTCAACAATAATTAGAGAGTTTTATTAAATATTTCAAACTAACAGAAAACACATCGCTTAAAATATTTTAAGTTTCAAGTAAATTTTTTTTTCTAACGAACAAATATTATTGCTATGTAACCTGTAACCAGCAAATTAAATATATCGAAACCATGTATTACTTGAGCTGAAAACACATTAAAAGTGTATTTGTATATTAAAAGGCAACACATTCTTAACAAATATATGTAAAATCATTGAAACAAAATATACATAATGTTTTTATGAACCGTACACAAGTATATTTATGACGCCAGCTGTGACTTGTATTTTATTTCTATAATTATATAATAAATGCAAGCCAATACTTAAATGTGTCACGAAAGATCCGAGAATGTTAAAAATCACAAATTGTGTACAATTTCATTAAAGCTCGAGAAAATGTGTTGGTTTTATTATTATTTTTGACAAAACTACTAAGCAGATTCTTATGAAGAAATTCCATTTAGATAATATACAATATATGAATAAATATTTGAACTAATAAATGTCAAGAGCAATTCATACTACTTGAAATTTGACAAACAAAGATGACCGAAGGTTTTACCAAAGTTTTCGCTTAGTTTCACTTATATTACAAAAATACTTCAAATATTTTAATGCCATTTTAAAATTCACTATAGACAGTATTATTTTTAAGTTTACTGTTTTTGTCTATTATTCACTTTATTTTTTAATTAAATATTTTATTTGTAAATTAAAATTAATCAGCAAGAAAATGGTTTACTGTCTTGAACAAAATTATTATTTACTCTTAATCATACATACTTTGATATTTTTAGTATGGATAAATGTATATAAGCTGACATTTAATATATGTTTAAATAATAATACGTAATGAATGTTTTAAATTTAATAAAATAATTTGTATGTTGTATTTGATAGAGGATTTAACAGAGTTGTATGTGATTTAATAGTTTTATTATGTTAAAATGGTGAAATATGACAGAAACATATATACATATAATAGTCGATTTGTAGGTGTACATACGATCAACCTTTTCTAATATACGCGATTCTTCCATAGTCTGAATATTTACAACGGCATAATTAATATAATTACTATATCTATATCTATATCAAAACTAATATATAACAATACATTTATTGTTATAGTTTAAATAGTAAATTCAAAAAGTTTTATGTATAAGGTGATAAGCATGTTCGTTAGAATTCCTCACATGAGTAATAAGCAATCTGAGACTCAATGATCAATAAAAGTTCCCTAAAGGATGGTTGAGAAAAAAAGTATATATAAGGAGAGTCATGAGATCGTAAAAAAACATTTGTCTGTTTTGATAAAGCTAACAATATGATTAAGACTAAAAATAAATATCAAATTTTAATATTAACAAATTACATTGTAGCCTATAACTAGTCAAGCAGTTTTTACGCATAATATGATATTGCATATATTTATATACTATGATGTTATAATTAATTTTGGTTTAGTGTTACAACATTTAATAAACTAATACTTTAGTTTTCACATAGTTCAAAATTCTATTTTAATAAAAGTGAACATCCTTCTTACAATAAGGGAAAATATTTGTGTAGAAATATAACCGGTTTTTGGATTATATTGCTTGAATGTGCGACCATTAAAAGTATATGACTTTTTAATGCCCCCCCCCCCCTCCCCCCAGTATAATTATTTCGTTTGATTAAAAATGGTTGGATATTAAAATTTAATAACTTTTACATATGTAATGGATGGTTTAGCACTGAAATATTGATCGTGGTAAATAAAGTAAGCTTCTGTAAATGTTATGTGATAAATTAAAAAAATTAAGTATGGTGTATTTATTCCATCTGTATTAAGCCCTATAACTTTTTAATCGGTATAAAGACATTAGGAGACACGTGTAGAGCCATGAAGAAGAATGTTGAATATATTTGTTTTAAAAGCTTTAATGAATACACCTTTTTCTGAATATCTTGTAATTCCCAAATATGTGGAGATTTTCATAAATATAGCCACAACTTAAACATTTTGGTTTTGATAAGCCCCCAGTACCCGCGTAGATACTTTCAATTCATAAAAACGTTATGAATTGATATAATAATAATATGATACAGTAAATAACATTTGAGTTGACATTTTGTAAGTCACTTTTGATATTTTTAATTTCAGATTCAAGAATTTTAAAAATTTGGAATATAGCCACAACAATTACAGATTTTTACTTGCTAGTGAGAATAATCGAACAAATCGAATCTAAAAAAGAGAGGTAAATGTTTTTAAAGTTTAGTTTTCGATTCTATTTTAACTAATCTTTTTATATTACCAAACTAACTAATTCGTAAATTGCAATGACGCTTGACCGAGTATATGGACATTTTGTCCTATTTTGTCAAATTAATTTCCATAGGCTTAAACTAATCAGTCAATTTAGTTCAATGCTGCAGCGCAAATCAGTTTGTTAAAGCCAGGCGTATGTACCGGGGTTCGAATTTTCCACCTATCGATTGGAAGACAGGAGTCCAACCCACTTGGCTACCCACTCTTGTCGTATTAGCCAAGGAGAGTTGTAGTCAAGTGGGTTGGACTCCTCAAGTAGCACCTTCAAGTAGGAAATTGGAACCATGGAACGTACTCCTGACTTTAACAAAGTGATTTACATTGTTATATTGGGTGGATTACTGATTTATTAGTTTAAACCTATAATGACTAATTAAAAATATTTATATTATACACTATCAAGTGGGATCACAAAATACAACTTTTTATTGATTCTTAAGATACTTAATGACTGGAATTCATCACTCTTGCACACAGTTTCGTTTGCTACAGATAATAACTAAATAATTACCGAGTGAAGGAATTTTACTTATGCTCGAATTCTGATAAATTGATGATTTTCATTGATTTTGGTTTTTGCTCTAGTATGAGGTCACTTGACTGGTTGCAAAACGCAAGAATTACATTTTTAAGAACTATTGGGTAGTAGTTACTGAATAAGTATATAAAATCTTTTGTGCTCAGATTTGATGATTTCTAGAAATAGCTGTCTTGCTCACTGAAAATTCTTACTCACTGAAAAATATAGATTCATTTCCACATAAAAAACGAACTGTATATATTACTAACAAGTTTAAAATAATTGAAATAATGTTTTAAAATTAATCGTCACGATTGATATTTTGGCATTTTTATTTTATTATGCACAGCGAAATAAAAGTTCTGCGTAGAAGCATTCTATAAGATACAAAAGGGTCTTAAAATATTGATGAGATCAATTTTCCATATGACTATGTACCTTTCAATAATATTATACATACATACTTGAATTAGAGTAGCTAAAGTAAATATGTTGTTTTAACGCAGAATACATTTGTTCATATTTGTACAAACACTTATAGTACTCTATAACTGTTGAAAGCTTAATGTCAATGAAAAACTAAAATGAATACTGTTTTTCTAAATAATGGCCAGTAAATTATAATTCTTATGTAGATAGGACGCGTGGAATCCTTTTTAGGTGTCATATATCTTTTTCTATCCCTAATGAAAACATTTATGCTTTCAAAACGTTGGCATGATATATATAAATATAACATAAAAAAATATAGTTATTATATAGTATTTAAACAGCGTATAATGTCGTGCCTTAAAAATATATTAATAAGTAAATTAAGGTAAATTATTTATATGTTTCATTTCTATTTGTTATATTAAAAATATGTTATAGGTATGTATACCAATTTATTGCGTGCAGGATAAGAAAATCGTCATTTTGGGATATTTAATAGAATGACACATTTTGTCGTATATGTATATAAATTGTTACTTTGTTTGAAGTTTAATAAAATTTGGTTAGTGTAATTTGTACTCATTACTCATACTTAAGAAATCGATAAGCACGAACTAAATATTACACTTCTCATACACAATTTTAAATCTTAACTTTTTAATCAAAAATTCTACAAAATAATGATTAATATAATTATTGATGCACACTAATGAATACTTTAGAAACAATTAGTTTGGAATATATTTATATTTATATTAATATTATATTCCTGAGTATTAATATATTAAATAATCCGCTTTATTCTGTGTCTTTTGACAATAAAAACCATTTGTCTGAGGACATCCTAATTATTTGATTTATGTACATATATAAATGTATATATAGATTTACTTTACTTTAATTACATGATAATAATTAGCTTAAACAACTTTCCTTCGAAATAACTTTCGACATCTTTTATACATTTTTGTGTATATACATCTTTGTATAAACAACTTTAAATTACAATTTTCTGACATATACCCATTTTCATGAAAATTCGTAACTACGCATGCGCAATTTATAAGCCTTATTAAAGATAAATAATTATCTATTATCATCATAATTTGTCATTTAATTAATAAATGTATTGTTTAAATAAAATATATCGCTAATATAAAACGTTGTCGTTAGATATGATAGTATTTCGTTGTTTGACGCCAGCAGAAGTAACTTATGGCCCCCCCCCTGTATATTCAAGTAGCATTTGTACCAATCGATATACAAAGTAAAAGATGAGTAAGTTAATAAAAGAGATTCTGTAATGACTTTTTAAAATATTGAATCGTTGCAATAAAAATGCATCTTCTAAATATTGTCGATGCATAAAGTAAAAGAGAGCACAATGATGAACGTGATTGGAAATTTGTAGTGATAGACATATATATATGCCTTTAAGTACTGTTTCATTTTATTTCTTAGAGACGGCATAGATGTAGATTTATATGTATCGATATATATATACATACATTATATACAGGGTGAGCGAAAAGTAACACGACACTAAATTTCTTAATTTAGATTTAGAACAATGGAAATTCCGAATGTATAAATGGAAATTATTATCTCTTTCACATTTATATAAATGTATTTCCTATATAATTGATGATTTATTGTATAAATTTGTTAATAATATATATCCTACATATTTTTATAAGTTTCCTATAATAATAATAGTTAATATAAAAGTGTCTTGTTACCTTTCGCCCACTTTGTATATTATATTTACATTCAAGAATTTGTATTATATGTTTTTCATTCATTCATTATAAAGTAAAAGACGTAAATAAAATCAATAAAATCTAGTATGGATAACACGTTCTATTTCTATTATTTAAGAGGAATAAATACTTAATTACCACTTTACAAAATTTAAAAGGAAACATGTTCTAAATAAAGATAGCTCAAATAAATATAAAATAAACCAATAATAAATAAGACATTAATTTTGTGCAATTATTGCATTTTTTAATCCATACAGTATGCAGTGAGTACCTGTACCTACTTAAGTAAACACTATAAGATATTTACATAATATATGAACTAAATCAGACTTAATTTATATAACCGATAATGAGTTGATTAGTTTCGTTTTTTTGGTTGACGCTGCTTGTCACATGGAACGTGCTTCGCTTTTCATCCATTTTAATTACGTTTAAGTATTTTAAGCTGTCTGTTCTACTTTTTATCACTGCATACTTTAAAAACTAGTTCCCTATACAGTCTTGTTTTGTTTAAACTTGGGGCAATTTTGATGGACGTGGTCGTAGAAAACGAAAGTAAATGTTTGGATTTTTATTTATGTAAGTATATGTACGCTTTTCAGATCTATTCGTATTAATTAACGTACTTTTACTTAAAGACACAAAAGACTGCAGAAATAGCCGGCTGTTGCATACAGAACACACGGACCTTTTGTCAAAAATAAATTAATAACTATATCTATTCGTTGTATTGGGCAATGTAACTTGTTAACAAATTATTGTTATTTAGACTATATTAAACCAACATATGCATACCTACAGTAACTTATTGTTATATTTTATTCGTCTAATTTAAATTAAAATATTACGATGAAAATGAGGTATATTTAGTCATTTCGAATTTGTGAACTAGTCTATTTATTTTTAAACTTGAAATAAAGGTAGGTTACATTTTGTACATTTAATTAAAAAGTGTTATTAAATTTTGGTGGTCTCCGTATAAAACATTATGATTACATAAAAAAGAAAGCAGAAATATATGAAACTATAAAAAACGGCTTTGGTAATTTAGAATTAATAGAACATTTTCAGAGTTTAAAAAATAAATCTGGTAAAAAATTATACTGATGTCTTATTAAACGAACGGTGGCTAATATAAAACGGTTAAGTATTATATTATTTAAAAGTTATGATGAAATATTGGAATCAAATGACAAAATATTAAGAACGTTTAACAATTTTTTAGATACGTTTAAAAATAAGAAATAAATATATGAGTTAAATGTGATTTAAAATTCAGTAAAAACATTACTTAATAGCAAAAAACAATAAATATTTTAACTTTTTAAAACCATAGAAAACTACAATATTTTATTACATAGTACATATGCATTTAGACTAGCACGAATGCACTGTTTACACTTTTGTGTTATGCAATTTACGCTATGCGAATTTGTTATGCACCATAAATGATCAAATCTCATCAACACTGAATGAAACAGTAAAGAAAGTAATTTTTAATTGGTTGCAATGGTAAACATGATACAGTAATCTCATTGGTCAAATAAATAGAATCCATGAAATAAAGAAAGCGGATAAAAATAACTATTTCGTTTATACAATTATATTTTATTGTTTCGGCGAATTGATAATATTACTATTATATCATTCTATTGACGATATAGACTATGTAATACACTATATCATTAAATGCCTTTGCCTGTTACTTTCTTGTGTTTCTATTCACATACATTGCTATTTGGACTTCATTACCTAGAGGTGAGTTTGCCACTTTTAACTATAAAATGATTGATTTATAATGCGGATAAAGTTTCGTTATTGATGAATCGACATTGTCTTGTAAACCTTTCTTTTGATATGTAAGACTGTATAATATATGTCAGAATAGTAGATAAACTAAATGTAGGTACCTAATGTTTATAAATATAGAACTCTATTCCACTACAAAGTATAAAGTAATATGTGTATACAGAACTACAATGTATAAAGTATTTGTTAATAAAATATTATATTATTTTGAGGCATGTAATAATTATGCATGTTTTTTTGTATAAAAATATAATTATATTGATTTATTATTTAAACGTCTAAATTACCGATTCGTCCGTACTTATGTTATATATTTGTTACCTGTTAGACTAAATTATTTTTCCATATGCAAAAATCTTAATATTTATATATTTATATATTCAAGAATAATAAGAAAATAATTATTTTTCATTATAACATAACACAAAAATATCTAAAAAAATAACTATAAAATATTTGTATTTAAAATTATAATCGGCCTATTTAAAAATATTTCAAGGACTTATATATATACTTTTATAATATTTGTACTGAGTTCGCCATTTTTAAATCATACTTTTCTATGCGATATATTTGCAAAAAATTCCTTTAAATCCATAAATCCGTATTTTTCCTTAAATTAAAACTTTTCCCATTTCATTTCAAAGAGAGAACTATATTACTATTAAGTTTTTGCATTCATAACATGCAAATGAAATTGGAATGTCCACAATAAGAAATTTCGTATAGACTATTTTGGAATATGTACATGTAATGTCCGTTTATTAATATCATAATATTATATAATATAAATTTTTTTTTCTGTGTTAGAATTATTTAGTTTTTAATTCTTAGTAGATTTTCTTTTTCATTGTAGGTTAAAATTTTCCTAGTAAAATTGATGAAGCAGACAAATTAGGTTGATAAATTTAAAGCTCTTTCAAATAAGAGAAGGTTCTTGAGTTCTGCATATGAATCCAACGTGTCAATAAATATCCTTTGTAAAATTTATTTAACATCGAGTGCATTTATTTATTGGTTCATTAGTCATCGATTAGGGAATTTATTTAGTTTCTTACTTTCTTAGTGGTGTGGCAGTACGTAGTATGGCAAATACATCATAGAAGGAAGCAGTAAATTTTGCCAAAAAAGAATATGACAAATTTCGAGACTTAATGTCGAAGTCATACCGACCTAATATGTTATCTTACATCAGATCAGACAATATACAAACTTAAAATATAGCTAGGCAAAAGGAAACGAGCAAAATGTCAGAAGTTATTAAGCTAAGTTGCTATACATTTAGTAGTATGGCCGTCTCCGAAATTAGCCATTTAGCAATATAAATTTAAATATGTATATATAATTGTAATAACGCTGTGCAATAAATTATAATTGGCGGTTAATATTGTTTATTAAACCGATATTTTCATAAAGTGTCACATGTTCTTTCCGAAAGAGATGATTTTTATTTTCAATTATTTGTTTCATATAATTTTAAGATTTTAATTAACATTTATAACTATATTATAGATAAATGCCAAACATTTTCTTGCTTTAAAACTTAAAGTTTATTTGAACAATTTACCTTAACATATATTTCGCTTTAATAAAAAAAAACATTTAGTTGTTTAATATTTCGTTAAATTATTAACATAATATTTCACATGTAAAACATAAAAAAATAAGTTTTAAATTTGTATTATTGAAATGATTTACACTGAGTAAGTAATTATTAACGCTTTAAATCGTATACATGTTGTCAGTTAAACTAATTTAACGTATTGATTTTATAAAATATTTTTAAATAAAAAAAAATTCCAAAGTCATTGAAAGTAGTTACATATTGATATTAAAACGTGGCATTATCTCAAAAATTAAATATATATGATAAGAATTAAACTTTTGATAAATATGAAAACAAAATTTTTGATTATACGATAAAATACAAGACATATGTAAATATATGTATAATAAGTACTTTTTAATTAATAAATGAAATAATTATATTAAATAAATGAACATTCGTTTTTATTGAAGAATACTTGAAATAATACTTAATACGATTTATAGTTTTATTGACAGCATTGAAGTGGGTATTTTTAGATTATTATCCTATATAAAGAAAGAAAGATTAAAATAATTATATCCCATATAACATATAAAATATGTGAGAATACATGCAGTAAAAATATTGTAAATATAAGTTATAATAAATCAAAACATATTTCTTGAAATCAGTAATATGAAATATACTATTTTTTTAAATACATTTTGTGTTTTAATTTAATATTTTGACATATTTCGTTCGGTCATCTCTTTATACATACCTTACATGTGTACTTCAATTGTACAGATACACATACACACCAACACAGCAGATATATATATATATGTATATAAGTTAATAAGCTTATGCAAACATTCAACTAATTACAGTTAAAAATATACCCCCTAGAGTAACAAAATCAGGTAAATGTAGGTAATCATTTTTTGACGAAAAATACAGCTTGTATAAATGCACACAAAAAGTTGATCCCACTCCATCCCTTCTTTTTAAAAAAAATCTCTTTCTTAGATAAACTGCACACGCGTTGAACAATTGAGATATATATATATATAATTTTTAATTTATATACTTTTATTAGGTGTATGCCAGGGTAACATATGCCTAACATTTGTGAGCTTTCAGTTGTTAAATATTTAACAATATTTGAACTGCGCAGTATGTCTTAGAGACCAAGTGAGACCAGATAGACTCATTTTAGATTGACGACATGAATCTTGCCGCATCATACACAATAAGCATAATAGATATAATTGTCCCTGGGAAAACTCGAGCAATTATTTCTAATTTAGCCTTTCGCTGTTCTCCGTCCCCCATTAGACTTTGAGGTACGTTTGTTGTACGGCATCTGTCTTACAAGTCGGTTTTGTACAGTTTGATGGAAGAATATTCGGGTCGAAGACTGGTAAGCACAAGAAACTAGGGCAGCTAAAAGACGTAGGTAGTAAATGCGATGACGCTGCGATAGATTTAGACACAGTGTATGCTTGATCTCCTCCCTAATATTTTATTATCAGATATGTTTTTTTATAAATATAAAACATATTTTTCAAATTTTCTCCAAATATCTATAATTTCTCATACATTTTTTTAAATGAGCATATTCCCTGAGCTTATGGCATAACTATAAGTTGTATTAGAGTTTAATAAAATTATAAATGTCTTGTATTTTTTTCATTTGTACAATATTAAGGTATAGATAATTAAAAATATTCTCCACAAGATTGGCTTTTATATATTCTGTATTATGTATGTTTGTTTTTTACAAAATTACAACTAGTAAATATTGTTTTGTTTTTTAATGTGTATAGCTACAATATGTATTTCGTCAGCATTATTCTGTATATTTTTACGGAATGTTACGAATAATAATACCTTTAAGCATAAAAATTCCCTTTAAATATACAGTATATTTTTTCTAAAAACATAAAAAAAATTATATTTACTAATTAACACAAGTTGTTATATTATCTATTATAATATAGTACATACTACAATTAATAATAATAAAGATAGGCATTGTATCTCATCGAATAAGTTTCAAATTTCCTTACAGAATTTTGCTTTCTTTGCTTTATAATATGTGTCATTTAGGTTTCTTTAAGATATTTTCGTATAATAAATATTACAGTGCACAATGTAGAATATTTTTCTGTGAAGAAAAAATTATTATCAAAATGTATACAAAATTTAGACTTAGATGTATCAATAAATCTAAAAAAAAGTTTATTCTAAATTATTTATTTCGCACCCCAAAGTTTTATTTAACATCACCGGCAACCAACAGCGCTCACGCAGACTGTGCACTGATTGAATGCATGGTCACTGCTTTCATAATTTTATCATAAACAAACATATATATACATAACTCAGTCAAAAATACCGGTTTCGTGATTATGCCTTTTTAGTGTCTTCTGGGGGATGTTTATTAGCGATAGTCGATCTGGCCTGTCAATAAGACGAAGTTTGTGGTCATTTTGTCTGCCCAAGTTGACATAAACATACGTGTAAGTGATATCTGAATTCATGTTCAGAGAGATATTCGTGTTTTGTTGAAAGTTGTGTCGATCAATTTTGACTTATATCCTATTATTTCCCAGAAGTCGTGTAGCTTAATAACGTCTGTTTATATTGAGCCATTGAAATTTTGTGGAGTCTGAAGCATGTCGTAAAGTGCATTTTCATATTATAATAAGGACATACGAGGACTTATCCTATTTTTGTATTTTATGCATATGCCGTAACTCTATGCTGATTTAATTAGACTTTTACAGGATTATATACAGATAAGATAAAAACACTTTATTCGTGATCTAATTATACGTTGCCGACTTAAATATAAATTTTACTTTTGATTAAGCATTGTATTCACTTTATGTCTAGTATTATACAGTATCTTAGTAGTAGTAGTATCTTATTTTATCTTATGATGAGTACAAATTAAACAGATTGCATAGATGATTTACGTCAATAAATATAATACAGAAAAGTTATTCTGCGCACTCTATACAAGCAGACAAATGAAAGTTAAGCTCGCAAAAAGCTTAAATAACTCCAATAAGCTCAGTAAACTTTAAAAAAAAACATTTTTGAAAAATTATAATTAAGAATTTTTAAATAATTATTTTCAAGAAAATCACAGCTATCTGTCTAAACCTGCTGATTATTATGGTTTCCTTAAAAAAGAGATATTCTAAAATTCTGAAATATATTCTTATTTTTCAACTATTGTCTTTATAAATTACTCCTACATTTTAGGTTTGGGTAAGTGACTTGTATACTTAAACGATAACATTTACCTTTATTGAATTTATAAATATTTAAAAATAATTTTAAATCTAAAAATAGATTTTTAAATAAAATTAAGGGAAGATTATTCAACAAGTGAAAGCCATCACTGAGTTTGCTTTCTAAGAATATATTATCTTTTATTAACTTACATGAATTCGCAAATATACACTCGTGCAGGTTATTTATCAAAGATAGAAATACCGTTAGACTGTATCTTTATTTTATATGAATGATGATTTCAAGTTTAACTAGTAGGCTTTGTGCTACCAATATTTTGTGTTTGTAGATACCGTGTCTACGTTTTAATAATGTCAATATACATATATGCTTTACATCCATCCTTTAAGCAGCGTAATATTATTTAATAGTTCTTGCAAATGAACAACTATTTTCTTACGATTTTCTATCATTTTCAAGCCTTACTAAGATGTAAAATTCTCATAAAAACGTTATATTTGTATTCTGAAATGTAAACTCAACTAGGAAAATATAATTATGCTACATTTTATTTTATATCAATATGAATTATTTGTAATGTAATATAAGGCACAATTTAAACAAAAATGCTACTTTCCACAAGCAACAACATATGTTTCAGAATTATTATTATATTTCTAGAAGATAATGCATATTTCACTAATCTTATTTATATTAGATATAAAATAATAATAGCGAACTAAGTTGATTTTATTAGAGTATAAACAATTAAATCGAACAGATAATGACTACTTATAACACTATGCAATGTTGCGCTAAAGAAACAAATATATAGCTATAACATAATTGCATATTTTTAAAAATAAATCTAACTGTAGAATGAAATAACGATGAAACGATTACTATACAATCTGTATATTTTTAAATTAATTTAACATTTATTAAATTTAGCAATTATTTGTGATAGTTTCAATTCCCCGATTTTATGTTTACATTATCGTATACTCTCTCCTCGTTAACGTAATAAAGTTTTCGGCTTGCATCAAACGGTATATGCTCAAGATTATCTCACGTATTTAAGAAATATTCATAATATATAAACTGTAAATAATCTTGCAAATAATAATAATAAAAGAAAATGTGAATGTTTTTAAAATCAAGGAATTTGTAGGTAAATTACTCTACATACATATCACGTATATTTATATTTGGGATATCAAGAAGCTACACGAAAAACCTTTACTTTAAACCGATAAACTATATTTTGACAACTTCTGAGTATTGTTGTAATTATTGCCTGGTGATGTTCAAGTAGAGACAATTAAGTAATTAAACACAATAAAAGAAAAAGTGTAGATCTATTTTTGTATAATATCAAGCAAAAGGGTTATCAGGTAAAGTGAGAGCACAAGATAGATTATATTAGAAACACTTCTATATGTTTCTTCATTGTTCCATATTATTATAAAGTACATATTTTTGTCATGGAATAAAATTAGACATGTACATATAGGCAGAGGGCACAGACAAAGTAGATTATTATTTTTTGATAAATTTAATCGACAAATTTACAGAAAATAATTATTATTTTTTGAATTTTATCCGTTTCATCTTTTTTGTATTGATTTCAATCGACTTTTTTCATTGTACTTTGCTAGCTAAATTATAGAAATTTTGTATTAAATAAAATATTTATATATAAATATTTTCAGTATATATAAATAAAATGTTCTGAGTTAAAAGACGTTGTCTATAATACACTTGCGAACAGTGTAAGTGTACTAAAATATTAATGAGCTTTTTATCGATATATTTTATTAATGTTATATATTTATCTTTGGAAATCAAATAACTTTTCAGTATATCAGAACACCAATAATTAAGTAAATAATAATAATCGCATCTTGTAATAAATTCTGACTATATAAATGCAGTATGTTTGATTGAATACAACTTACTATTCAATATTTCTGAAATATATATAAAAAAACTAATTTGACATTAATTTTTTAAAGTAATTTTTACAACATTACGACATCTTATTACTGATTTTTTAATGCATTATTGCATTAATTGTAAAACTATATAAAATAAACTTGAAAACATTATTTTTTTCTTGAATAAACATAGCTAATAGAGCAACGGTAGTACATTTTTGTCCAATTAGCAATAAATTATATTTTCCTGTCTCCTGCGCATTTTCATAGTGATAACTTCCTATTTCTGAAATAAATAAATTGTTTGACTAAATGTTGGTTTATTTAAAATTTTGTTATGTCCCCCTATTGTCCCCCTATTGTCCTCCTATTGTTCCCCTATTGTCCCCCTATTGCCCACCTATTGTCCCCCTATTGTCCCCCTATTGTCCCCCTATTGTCCCCTATTGTCCCCCTATTGTCCCCCTATTGTCCCCCTATTGTCCCCCTATTGT
>JAYRBW010117713.1:0-17386 GCA_036023295.1 Invenusta paracnida
ATAATTAACATTATCATGTTTACAGTTGTAACTAAATAAATTGTACATATGAATAATATAATCTTCTTATACTATAGACAAAATTCGTTGCAATTTTTTTTAGCGATTTTAAGATCAGCGATTTTTTATATTTCAATGATTTGAAAATTTGAAATAGGCGTTTTTATTTAGCTACTATCCTAGTTAGAGTTATCCAGTTTATTAATTTTTATTTCAGCTTTTACAATGGCATTCTCAGATCGAGAAATCGAAGGATTGAAAAAAGAAGTGGAAAGAGCTGTTTTGAAATTTTTGGGGCACAAGGATCCTGCTGTAATTAGCACCTGCTTAAAGTGTGCTGATAGAAGTTATGACAGACGTAAAACTAGAGGTGAATATTGTATATTTTACTAGTAAATTTCTTACATTGCATGTATTTCATTAAAAATCAATTTATACATTGAAATAATCTAATCGGATTATCAACCAGTTTGTTAAAAAATGTAGTCTAATACATGTTGTCTTATTCAATTATTTCATAAGTATGTACAATTTGTTTGATTTTAACATACAAAAATGACTCTTATTAAATAAATCACATAGCCTGCAATGAAATTGATATTTAAATACTGAAAATGTATAAACCAAACTAAAGCAGAATAATTTATTTTAATGTCATTTTTAATAGTAAATATGCCACCAGAAAAACTAATAACAGGGCATTCACATAATTAACCGAATAATTAATGATAAAACATAGAAAATTGCAATAAATATAAAGTAATTTTTTAAAAGTATTTTGCTGTCTCCCGCTCGTGGTTTGATAAATTATAGTTGTAATTTTTTATTCGTCTTATTTTATTTATTTATAGACTAGTTATTTATTGAAAATATTAAAAAATTAGCGCCTCGCAAATTTTTTATATACATTTATTTATATATTATTCAAATGTTGCCATATTTTAAAAACATCGTCAAAACTGTTCGTATATTCAGCCAGTTAAACAGCATCGTCGGTAAATTGCATTTTTTAAATCGGTATCGTTCTATTTCGAACAGCTGCTATATTCTTACTTATTTGGGATTCATTTTATGCAAAGTGATATTTTTGTCGAGTTGGTTTGTGAAATCCTAAGTTTTAGAAGATGCCAGATTGATTTTTGTGATAAAATCGCTAAAAGATGTTGACGTAGCTGTGAAGAATGTCTTAAACAACTTAGCTATGGGATTAAAAAGTCTGCAAACTATTTTTGTTTAAAAAAAACAAGAAAATATTGTTGGAAGTTTGTTATAATATATGACTTTGCGAAATTCGTCAAGCCTGTCGCCAACTATTCTAAAAAAATTGTCTCGTTACTAAACGTTTTGAAATGTTCAAAATGTTCGTTGAATGCAAATATATTATGTCTGCTAAATTTGCCGACAGAGTAAAATCAGAGACAAGATATAAGCACTATTTAAATTACAATTAACCACAGGGTTTTGTAATCATTATTGCTTGCAAGGAGATTATCGATTCAGGTGGCTTTTATTTATATCAAAACATACATTTTTCGTCTTTGAGTATTGACAAAAAATCCGATTTTGCTCTATCAGCACATTTAGCTAAAAATGTCCGTGTGGAAAGTGGTTTCTCAGTTAGCAATAAGGATCTGTTGGACAATCTGATATCTCAAGGAATTATAGTCTACGATGTGGTCACGTATGCTCGAAGTCCATTGAATATTTAGTTGACTTCTGGATTTTTGACATCAGGAAGAGGTATCGTGCCGATTTAGAGGAAACACAGTCTGCAGATTGAAAATGTGTCCATTGAAAGTAATCAAAAGTCAAAAAAGAAATTTAACGCATTGCATGTGAAAATATTGAGTTTGAAGGCTAAGTCCGAAGCAGAAAATCACATGATTATGGCTGCTCTTCGAAAATATATCATTGTTTAAACTTCGATTTATTCAGTTTCATGGCAGTTTCAACCATTTGTAATGTTTTATTCACATCAATAGTTATTTTTAATTCCTTTAAATTCTGCCGTTTCTACAGATATTTATTATTGCGTATTTTTAGGTTAACATTTAACTGCTTCCATTAGTTCGGTTTTTATGTATTCAAAAAAGTAAGTAAGTGACTTTATTGAAATCCAGATTACAGGATTTGACTACAAAACATTTATGATTTCGTTAGTCATGTCATTCATATGACACCAACCCAAACAGGCCTAGACCTGCTAATCAATCGACTAGCCCAGCTGCTAGCCATGGTAAGTTGCCCCAGTGTGATTAAAACCTAGGACCTTTAGTACACATGACCATACTCACACCTATATGTATTTGTGTATTGTTCTATTATCAGTATGTATAATTGTATTTGATTAAATGCATATTACTATAGTACCTGTAAAATACACAATTAAATGTTAATACTTTTTGTCTAAATACGCACAAAATTTCTTTCTGTAAAAATGCCTTTCATAATTTGTTTCAATTTGAAAATATACCTGCAAGAAACCAGGAAATTAACTGACATGGAATGACCAAAAAATTATCAATAAAGAAAGTTCGGACCTTGTAATAATAAAAGCTCCCAGTAATAATTGGTTTTCTTATAAAATGTTTTGAAGATATTCGATTTTTCTTATTGGTTTACGATACTTATGAAATAGTTTATTTTTACAATTTTATTATTTTCTAATTTACATTACAGTTATATATTGTTTACCTAACTAAGGCTAAATTTAATTATTTCTTTCCTTGTTTAGACCGGTTAAGTAATGTCATGGATGAACATAAATCTAACAAATTTACAGACAAATTAATGATCCTAGTAGACGATTTTAAATCTTCACTGAAACGCGGTCGAAAGCGTCGAGATGAAGATGACAAAGATTATTCTACTGACAAAAAACGAAAACGTTTTGAAGAGGATCTTAACTCAAATATGGTGACTTACACACTTTTTTTTAAACTCATTATTGTTATAAAGTCCCGTGTACAAATATATCATTTTAGCCTACCGCTGCAGCAACAGCTGCAGCCAATGCAGCTGCTTTAAAGGCTGTTGTTATGAGTCAGTCTACTATTGATGTGAATAATTCATCTGGGCCTAACTATCCTACTCCTAGGTATGATTGATATATATATGTGAGCACTATTTATTTTATTATCACTTTGACAATAGCACGCACCTTGTTTCCATATTATTACAGTCCTGGACAGCTAACTGCCGCTAAGATTAAGGAAATGATGGCAAATGCTCAACGTGCAATTGCAATGCGGAAACAGGAACTTGGCTTTCAAGTAAATATAGTTTTAAGGAAAATTAAATCACATTCAGGAATCGCCTTTTCTTGAAGTCAGTTTTCTGTTTAAATGTAATCTTAAGATATCATGTAGCTGCTAACGTTCATTAATTAAAAATAACATAAGAATTCTTTTTTTATTTTTAAATTTTCAATTAAAGTTGATAATTTGCATAATTAAAGTAGTTAATTTAAATTTTTATTAGTTCGATGATGTTAACTAATTTTTTGTTTTTAATGTATATTTACTTTCACTCATATTAACTAAAATATCAACGTTTTAGAAGTTGGTTGTTAACTTTTCGTCTGTGAACATACATTTAGGGTTCGCGCCGTGGGGGGGGGGGTCTAGAAAGTCATACTTCCCAACATCCGATTGGTATGAAAATCGGTACATTGATACCTAGTGATAACTTGTCGAGACATTTTATTTTATTGATTATCGATTTTATGGTATGATTACGTCATGATGTCAAAATGTCATAATGCAAATGGATACACATATATCATATTATACTTACTAACTACAATTTTATCGTATTTATGAATATATAATACTAATAATAACTTACCAAACAGAATAAGTAGAATAAGCAGCTTGACAAAAGCGAAAACATATGGTATTGAAACTGAAAGTCATTAAGACAAAGTTTGGTTTCTTGGTTTTCAAAAGCTATTGTGATTCTTGATTCGAACATTCGATTGTTTATTGTTCTAGTGTACACTGAAGAATAAAATCTAAGCGCTGCGTATTTTTTTCAGTCGATAAACTTTTGTATACTAGACTTTTTTTATTATTTGTATCCCTATATTTGTTGCATCAAATAATATATCTCAGACTAGGGGGTTACCAAATCTGAATTATAACGCTATTTCGATATAAATTGATACATCTGTTCAAGTACAATATTATATACCTACTATTAATTTTGTAATGCATTTATTAGTATATATAATAAGGTATGATAAAAATTACCCTAACAATACATGTTTTTTACCATTCAAAATAGGGATTTTATTTTGGCTAAAAGTGTTCATTTTGTATAAATTTCAACCCTCTCAAAAATATAGTAATATATAATTTTATTTTTTATTTAGTCAAATTGAATTGTTTTGGCCTCTGGCCATAAATTTCAGAGTAATATATCAAACCGTTCAATAGTAAAACGTTTTTATTTTACAAAAACATATGACTATACCCCCTCCCCCTCCACTGACGAAGGGTTAACTAAATATCTGCCTTGTCAACTATGTTGAATTAGTTGCCATTACAAATATCCAGTTATTCGATTCAAGCTTGTTCATTTAAATCAACATATAAATATAGAAATTTAATCACCATTACTTTCTTTATTTCTTGACTTTTATTTATGGGATACTTCTATGAATAAAAATCAGCTTGCATAGATGTACATACAATTTGAAAATAATTAGTTGTATGCTAAATTTTTCACTATCTAAGACAACTTAAATGATATGTTATACATGTATAATTTAGCTGAAAGATATACTGATAACATAGCTGTTTCACAAAAGTGTCTATCATTTATCCTATAATCATATAATCCAAAGAATTGAATATAATTGTAGTTTATGGTTCGAGTATTCTAAAAGTAATTTAAGTATTTTTTTTATTCAAACTCTGTTTGAGTATTATTTAAAAAATGAATAGAAATTGTATTACAAATTGAGTTGATATTTTCGACGTATTTTAATATTGAATCTTTGTTCAAAATGATCGATTTTTCGAATGATCCGGTTCGTCTAAATATTTGTCAAATTTTGTCATGGGATATAAAAGTCAATTTAAAAACCATGTACGTACGTATAGTTCTACGTGTAAATAGAAACTAATAAAGCAAACTATTTATAAAAATACATATTTTTGATTATTTATTGAACATATAATGTGTCGCAAAAAAAGTACTGATCACTTTTGAAATGAATAAAGAAAAGACCACTCTCGTAAGGTGAAATACATTTAGTGAAACATCCGAGCTTTCAAACTTAACAAAAGTTCATAATCATGGGTACACAATACGACACATTGTATACGAGAAATAAAATTGTCAATGTACAGAAAGAAAGATAGAGAACTCGAGAGATACTGAAAGTTATTTAATAGAGCCAATAATTAATGTCTAGTAGAGAGGTCTCGAGGATAGAAGCCTGAATAGAGATTAAGAGCGATGTTCTTATTTCAACATTCTTAAATTTATTTTACCTTACAAAGGTATTTTTCTTTCGTATGATGTGTCACTTAAGAAATGTTACTAACACATAAGATAAAAATAAAAATTTACTATTGCCTTTTAGAGTTGTATCAAATTTCCTATTTATAATTTCCAATAATACATTAAGTGAATTAAAAGATTTTGAATTGTTCACATAAAATGTATTGATTAATATAATTTCATCTTTAAAAAAAATAATATTGTTCCAAATACAATGGCAAAATTGATTAAAAAAGCTATTATGATTATGTTATTATTAAGCTAATTTGTATAATTAAAAGAATAAGATAAAACAATAATTCTCAAAAAAATTATAATATTATTATCTTTAAGATCCTTTCTATATTTTATGTTTATAATATTCTTAAATTATTTTTACCGAAATATAAATTAATAAAATAAAATATACCATATTTTGAAGTTTCCTGTGCAATGGTATTTGGAATATTTGTCTCAATTAGTAATAAATTCCTTCTAAACATTCTTTTAATGTTACTTGTACGCTTGTATGATTTTTAGGTCATTGCTAGGTCACTCAATCGGTTTTGTGCTTCTTGTATATAGATTTCGCATTCTAGATTATCGAACCCCAAAGCGTATATTTAATTCGCAATCCTTGGTGAAAAATGTTACCAATTGCACCAGTACGAAATGTCTATAAATTGTCCACGATGACAAAACTCTGAAGCTGAAATCACCCCTTGTCAAGGTTTACCTTTACTCAGTTACATTAAACAACTCAAAGTAATTTTGAAAGTATGTTTATATGACTTACAAGTAGATTTCTCGAAAATTGTTTATAATCGTTAAAAATAAGCACTGCTATATTTTTGTTTAAACTTTAAATTAAAATGTAACTATCAGATGATTTAAGATCATCTCATTATTAATTTACTTAACATTGTATAATAATTTCCAAATTTAGAATATATTTCAGTTTCCTAATTTCTCACAAAAAGTTAAATTATTTAGAAGGAAAAAAATTATAATAAAAATATATTTTTACAGCTTTTGTGACTTTGATAACGCGTTGTAAAACGCTTGTATTTAAACTTATTTCGACTTAGATAATATAATAGCTTTACTTATTGGGTATTATATTCATAATTTCTCAATGATTAGTTGTTTCATATGTTAGTGCTTGTTTTACTTTAAATATAATTCATATAACTTGACATTAAACTTTAGAATACTTATATTATGCAATTACTAGACATCAATATTGTCTGGCTACTTGGAGTACTAATACTTATTAGCTCGACAACCTATTATACTTAAAACGTTTCATACTATAACTATACTATTCTCTCTTCGTTATAATTGACAGAGTATAAACTACAATTTTTAAGATATCAGATTTAAATATAATATACACAGAATTAATATAACTTATAACGTTTTTTGTCATCTATTCCTGTAAAGAATTGTGACGGGAAACGAGTAGTATTAAACGGAACACGTGAATATTAAATTTTTATTTCATACACAATTAAAATAAAATAAATATATACATAAATTAAATGTATATATATATTAATGCAATAAGTTAAATATCAATAATGCGGACTTATTCCTTTTCCCTTGGAGGTACGCATTATCGATGTTTGACTGTATATCTATCTATAACTGAAGTTTTAATCTTATTGAAGTTTCGATTATGCAATAAAATATCAACACAGTTTGGATTTGAGAAAAGCGGAGCTCGACTGTTTTCGTGTAGTATTTTTATGATATACCATTATTAGTTTTGATCGAGAAAGCAACATAATATGCTCATAGGTAGCAATGTAGGTATCTTATATATTTAATCAAGAGGGAAATACCATAGATATTGGATAAAGGCGATTTTACCTCGGAGCCAAAACCATATTTTTTTGCAAGAGCCAGTTACAGAAAACTACTGGACAGCTCATACGCCCTGGCCAAATATATAATCTACATACCTTGCTCTACATTCATAAAAGTTTTCAACTTCATCGATCAGTAGCTGCACCTTATAAAAAATCACCTTTATTTTAATGTATATTGTGACCCCTATAGGCTGCAGTTATTGATCGATAAAGTTGAAAATTGGTATGAATGTAGAGCAAGGTATGTAGATTATATATTTGGCTAGGGCGTATGCTCTGTCCAGTAGTTTTCTGTAACTTTGGCTCTTTCAAAAAATCATGGTTTTAACTCAGAAAATCATCTTTACCTAGATATTGATTTAGTTTCTTCTCTACGTTCCTAGATGTACAATATAAACGAAATCCTTGATGTTATAAGGCAGTAAACCATAACAAAATAATTTAAACAATATGGTGAATTGTTATTTAAAGTTCTCTGCTCACGCATACTGTTAATATCGCGATAAATACTCCACGTTTGAGTATGCTCATCTCTATAATGTAAGTTACTCTGCACTGTAAAACACAAACATACATAAGCTTTCCCCCCCTCCCCTCCCATTGTCATCCTCAATTCAGCGCAGCCAATCATGTAGTCTTTGCCTGTCTAATTGTTCTTTCTAACCATATATCTAACCACACACTGTAAATGCATGATTTGGCAGATAACTGCGAAAGCTAGTAGATTGTTTAGCTATTTTAAATCATAATAAATACGAAAATTGCAACATACCCTGGCCTCTTCATTTACATATTTTTTATTGTTTACACTATGGTTAACACTATGCTATGGGAAAATATATCCTTAATTCATCTACTCTGGCAATTTAGAACATTCCCGTGTGACTTTTCAATTTTATACAAATAAATAACTTTTTTAACTGTCAAGTAATCAATAATAGGTATTTGTAAAAAATGCAACTAAAAATGTAACCATGTTGCAGGAAAAATCACAGATTCCTCCTTCACTATATTACACATATAATATCCAACCAAGATATTTATTATTCACTCTTTTGAAACAATTTTATGCTAATAACAAACATAATTTTAAATGTGCACATATGGGTAACATTCTAAAAGAGATCAAGATCAATCTTGTGATGAACTATCATTGCAGTGTTGCCACTCCCCAAATAACAAATAATACCGCCACACCTAAAAAATAAGCCCAAGAAAATTTCGAAAATTATAATATATTATTAACTATAATTTTCAAGAGGTTAGCCACCTTAAAATGTCATTTTGTATAAATGATAAATATGGCGTAACATCAGCCTGGACTAGCGTTTCCCACATATTCGGGACATTCGCACGTGGCTGGACATCCCCATACCGGCACCTCAGAGCTCTTCCGGAACCGCCTGTGCCCAGGGATTTTGAGGATGGCCCACTCTCGGATCCCCCGGTTCTTCCGCCACACTTTCCGTGGCATCCACTAATGGTTTATTCTTTCCTACTATTGTCAGAATCATCAGTATTATTATTTTTGTTATAATATGTTTATCTATTTTTTGTGTTATTAATATTTGCCGAGTGATGTTTAAGAGCGAACAAAAACGCTTTATTGTTAAAGAAAAAATAGTTATATATGAATACTTTTGTATAGAAATATAACTACATACGCATGAAACTAATTGATTATTTCAGATTTCTGTCTGAAGATGACTTAGCAAATGAGATCCGACTTCGAACAGAGCAGATCAAACGCGAGATCCAGAATGAGCGTCAGTGGACAACGACAGCAACTGCAGCCGCTAACCTGATCCACACGAGACACTGATCGATATCGGCTTATTCGTATTGACGCCATTGATCGTAGTCGGAATGGAACCCCCGGTCTTACACCAAGAGTAGGCTCCTACTTTTTATTGACCGTCTAATTTTTCTTCTCCATTTATTGAAAATTCATTTTATTTGTTCTCTTTTTTAAAAAGATTTCTCATAAAATGAATGTTTATGTGAGTATTTCTTCTGTATCATTCACAAAAGCCAAATTTTTGTAGTTATAAAGCTGCTTGTTAATGTACATATTATTTTATATCAATTTACTAACTCAGTGCATTTATAGCTATTACTCATATTTTTTATAGTGTAATTATATTGAGATACATATTATATTAAATTTTGTGTTTTTTGCAATAATTGTTATAATCATATTGATTTATTAACGAATAGAAAATCGATTGATTTTGAATAATTATTATTTAAAAGGACAAAAGAACGAAAAATATCATAATGTGCAATAATTTTATTGAAAACAAAACATGAAAATTGTTTCAAATAAATATGGAGCGTTAATCTAATTTTGAAGTTCATATTTATAGTTATTAATATAGTATAAACTTACTTTATCTTAAATATACACGTATTCAAAAAGTGTTTTCATTCTTTTAATGTATTTAGTTTGCCTTATATAATATATCGTACATCGCAAATATTACATGATGTTAAGTGAATATGATTTAATTCATTTGTGAATTCATTTACTAATTAATTATACAAAAGGCGAAGTAATTGTTTATTATAATCATACAACAATTTACAAGAAAATAATGTCATAATGCAATGTTTTATTAGTTTTATTCATGTTTACGTTTATAATGACAATATAATATATTTAGAGTGAAATATTTGTAATTATATTTCTCTACGCTTAACGTCAGACCTATCTATATTAAGGTTTAAGGTAAATGGTAACTTAAAAGTATCATACAAGTAGATTTCCTAATTATATGCATATTTTATGCGCCTAACATTACAGTAAGAGCACTTGTACATATATATACCTTATATATGTTTGTCCATGCTGCCTAATACAGTCTAGGCTTATTCATCTCCTTTAGGGCAATACTTCGAATATTAACGTTATTTACTTAAATATTTGTATTATATTCATAGTCTTTGTTATTCATTTAAATAAAAAGTATATTTCTAAAAGTATTAATTAATTTATTTATAATTTTGTATTATTTAACTTATGTACTTATGTAAGTAACATATTCTGGAATTTATTATTTGTTCCGAAATAATTACTAAATGTCTTTATATTTCCTCATGTCGCTATGATTTTTAAAAAAGTAATTCGTTTAGTGGTTGTGAATAGAAACTGTCGGACTATAACATTTTTACATCGAATTTTGTGGTATATTTATTTATTACTGTTAAGAATTTCCAAACTCCTTTTTAGACTCATATTAATGCGACGCTTACTAGTTTAAGTTATCGGCTTGTTAGTTTATTATACTCACGGATACCACTGGCTCTCTGACGGTATCTCCAGGAAATACTGGACATGAAAGTTCTCGAATTCGACCGTCTTACAACAAGCGCCCGTCGAGAAAAGGCCGAACGGGACCACCTGTCAGGCGAGCTGGATGCACTGGAGGACAATCTGCGCAAGAACATGGCTGAGGTCCGACTGAATGAGAAGCTTATCAAGGACAGCCGAGCCAAGGCCGAGGATGTCAAGATGGAACTCATGGTAGCGGAGACGAAGCGCGACTCTACCCAGCATGATCTGGAGAAGTTGAGCTCGGAGTTGTCCAAGCGGCGGAAGTAAATAAAAGAGTTGGAGGATAAAATGCGGGAGAGACTCGACGAGATTCAGGATTCGGAGTCACTCGGTCTTAACCTGGAGGAGGTGAGTGGTGGGGTTTGTCCGGAGAAAGATAATAATTCACGGACTATCACAGACTATCACAAACTAAATCAAAATTTAACGAAACTATTGAATGCTAGTGCGAAGAAAGCGTCAGTGGTCTCTTAATTAATTTGATTTTAATAACATAATAACTTTTTATAAATGACGAGAGTATTTAAAAAAATATATTGGCAAAAAGACAAGTCTGCCTTTATATCCTGCTGAACGCATTTATGAAATATACTCTAGACTTATTTTCAATTTAGTAAGATAATGTTAATGTACTTCTAGTTTTATGATTACCATACATTTTCTATAGTATCACATAGGTAGTATATACATATGTGTGTGTATATACTTATATATTACAATATGATACTTATAATGCGCTGATCAAACGAATTCCTGGTGTTCAAATATCAGACTGGAAAATCTGATTTTGATTGTAAATGACCTTTTGTGTAAATGTTTGTATAAAACAATTTTTTAATTAAATGTTCTAGATATAATACCCTATTTACTTGTTGCTTTACAATTATTTCATTATTATATTACATTAAATTATATTGGAATATCATATTTTATAGAGTAGGTAGTGTATGATTTAGTTAATCTTTTCAGTATTGATTTGTTAACTTTCATCTATCTAAGGTAAGATTATCGATAAATAAATAAATAGATAAATATTAGCTTTATTTCTTAGTTGACAAACGAAAGGAAGTTCCACAAGTTTTCCACAAGTTTTCCATAAACATTTACAATATTTTTACAAATGGAACAATAAAGATTTACATATATATAATAATGTGCATGCAAAGGTGTATAAAGGGAACTGTATAAAATATATAATCGAAGAAGGAACATAGTTTAATGAAATGAGTACGTAATTTTGGTCATTTGAGGTGATGGAGTGTTCTATTGAAGAAGGTTCTATTGTTGTTATCTGTTAGGACTGGTAGTAGGAAATCTTGTCGTCTGTGGCGGAGGTTGTGTTTTGGGAAGTTTTTTGGGTAAACAATAGCACAAAAGTTATGTTGTCCTAATCTAATTACTTTTCGGACAAGCTGGGCGTCGGTGTTTTCTACTGACTTGGCGATGGCATCTGGTGTTTTTGTAGTATAGCCAAATTTTGAGCTCCTTTTGATGAATGCGGCAATTCGTTGTCTGTTTTGGGCTGTTGTGAAAACCCACCAGCTAGAGCTAGCATAAAGAAGTCTGCTTATGATAAGGCTGTTGAAAATGTTGTGGATATTTGATTTACTCATTCCATAGCATTTTAGGATTTTGAGTACATATATGAGAGAGTTGCATTTTCTCATTTGGGTGTCGATGTGATGATTGATTTTTAGTTTGCTGTTGAAGGTGACTCCGAGTATGTTGATTTCTTTGTCACTGACTGGGTATGTCTGTAATTGGGTCTGGAAGGTTTCCTTTGTACCAAGGACAGGTCATTAGAATTTCTTAGATTTTTACATTGCGGGTGAGGTTATTATCTTTAGCCCAAGTTTAGATATTTTGTAATTTCTGAGTCAGTGGTGTCAATATTGTTTTTTGGTATAATGAGGTACGTGTCGTCAGCGTATTTAAATATTTTATTTCCGCTGTGGATTGGTTTGAGACTGAAGGCCGCAGCAATGAAGGCAATTGGTCCAATGGCGGAGCCTTAGATGACGCTCGAATTGATGGGCCTGATGTTTGATGTTGTTTGTTGAGATTTAATTGTATGATTGTGGTTAGTAAAGATGTCGCTTGTCCAGTTAAGTACATTATATCAGAGAGTTCTAGTTTGTCAATCTGATTGATGAGGGTATTATGTCTGACAGTGTCGAAAGCTTTGGAGAATTCGAAAGCAAGCACTCAGGTGTATTCTTGAGTTTCAAGAATATTTGTGATAATAGTTGTAATTGCTATAATTTCCACTGTTGTACTGCCTGTTGGACGGAATGCGAATTGATCGTCAAATGCACTTAAAGAGATGATCTTTGGGTAGAAGAATTTGCGGATTATTAGACGTTCCGCCATTCTAGAAAGTATTTACGTTATAGATATGGGTCGATAATCGGCTGAGGCATTGGGAGATTCGGTTTTGGCAATTGGAGTTATCGTGGCTGCCTTCCACTGTTCTGGGACTTTTTGATCTCAGAGAGATTTGTTAAGAAGGTGAGTGAAAGGTGTACACAAAAAATCGGCTCCGATTTTGAGCGCCCATTCTGGCATGCCCTCAAATTCTGCGGTTGTTCGTTTCAGTTTTATGAGGGCGTCCTATATTTCTTTGTCTTCAAAGAAATTGGTTGTTTTGTTGTTAACTGTTTGTTTCATCTGTGACGCTGTGTATTTCTCGTCGGTTGATATGTTTGCATAATGATTGTTCAGGTCGTCGGCTGTTAGGTGTTGTCGGACTGGATTATTTTGGTTTCCCCTGTATAATCTCTAACTGCCGCCCGCCTAGCTTTGGGGTCTTGGTGATTTTGGTTTGCTAATTTTGTGCTGTTATTTTTTACAAAGATACTTCCAATTTGGGATGTCACTTCATTGGCTTTGTTAATTTTATTGGATCGCATGAGTTTATTTTTATCGCGGAGAAGCTTTTTGATATGGGGTGTCACAAAAGGAGGATCGTTACTATTGGTGATTATTTTCCAGAGAGGGAAATGCTCATATATTGCTGATTTTACTCTATTATAGAATGTGTCGCAGGTATATTGTAGGGAGGATTCGTTTGAACTATCGAAGGAAGTGCTATAAAGTTCATTTTTGAAGCGGATACTTGGGCTGGTTTAATAGATCTGATGTAGTTTTTGCGTTTTACTTTGTTAAGGAAGGGCATTTTTTGGTATTCCATTGTAAGTTAAGGTGGCTTATAGATGGTCAAATTTTAGGGCTAGCGTAGTAACTTTGACATGTTCGAAGTTGACTTGACTTTTGTAGAGTCTGTCTAAGTAGTTTGGTCCTCTCGTTGGTTTATCTACGATTTAGTTTAGGCCAGTATACTTTATGACGTGTTTATTGTTAAATCCATTGAAGTCTCCTGCGAGGATAATTGGACAGTGGGCATAGTTATGATGTAATTTCTCAGTGCAGTTTTCTAAATATTGCAGTATGTTTTGGTCTGGGTATTTAGGATTGGGAGGGTGGTTCAGCACTCCTAGGATATGAGTTATACTATGATAGGTTGCGCTTATCCAGCTGACTCCAAATACGTAGGTGTTTTTTGCTAGTTCTATGGTGTTACATTGTATGCTATCTTTAATAATGTGTGCAACACCACCCCTTTTCTTTCTGTTTCGGCGTATTATATTGTAGCCGGGGATCTTGATAATGTCTGGGGTGTGATGCTGCTTAAAGTGGGTTTCGGTTATGAAGGCAATGTCAGTATTGTATCTGTTGAGGTCGGTTGTTAGTTATTTAAGCGGGTGTGGTTTCGCTAAAGGTTTCAAGACGTAAACGGTCGGTGACTGGTTTTGCGTTTTGCTTTTTAATGGTGCTGGTTGTTTGGATATCCGTGGGATAGTGATAAGATTGGATGCTGTTTAATAGTTTTTTGTTGTCATGTTTTAAGGTGCTTTGGTGTATGTTAGTGTTCGTGGTAGCGGCTGGCTCAGTGACGGTTTTATTTTGGGTGTGATGGTGTTGTAGTATTCATTCCATAGGATGACTGCTAGAGGGGCACTGTTACTGCTGTGCCGAGGTATGATGGTAGTCGAGAGGGTAGAAAGGTCTGAATAAATATTTATTATTTTGAGAGCATTGGCCGGGTGGGAAACAGCATTGGGAACAAGGTCTCCTAGAGCGGAGTTTTAGTTTCTGTGTTTAGCGTACTATTGAAATTGGTGTGGAAGATTTTCTCTTGGGCAGAACTCGTATAATTGGAGGTTGGAGTAGTTCTTCACTTGCGTAGTCAAGTAGTTGATTGATTGATAACCTCCTTCCTACTGCTAACACACAACTTTGGATACTGTGTAGGAAGCAGTGGCCATCACCTGGGGAGCGTATAAAGATAAATTCATAATTTGTGGGACTTGTCTTGGCGTAGCGGATAAGACCGCTGTCTGTTGTGCAGTGGTCCGTACAACTGGTTAGAATTTTGTCTTTGCCCAAATAAAATAATGTTGAAGTTTGTTTGGTTTAAACACTTCAAGTTTGTTTTTTGCATTTTGTTATTTTGGGTATATGGCTGCATTAATATTAGGTTTTGTAAAGTAGTGTAGCGAATTCTTACTACGTTTTGCTTGGTGCGATTTCAAGGTAGTCTTGTTGACATTCTAGTTGTGGAGTTTTGCGTTTATAATTCAAAAGGTTTAGTTTGAATAAAGTTTTTCTTACGGTTCTGTTCAGTTTACAGGCTGTAGATGATCTGATTGTGAGAATAGATTTGACAGTGTTTAATTATATACATTTAGCGTATTTAGCGAAGATATGGCCGAGGGTGTCTACAGAACTAGATCTTAAAAGTCCTACTTTCCATTTTTGGTCGAGAACACTCGATCTTCACTCGATCGCGAACATTTATTTTCCGATTCACAACCTTTCAATGGACAGTCTATTTTTGCACGCATTTTTATGTTACATTTTTAAGTATTACCTTCTCTTCCCAATGTGCTATAGATCGCGTCTGTGATCGCGGAAAGGAACAAGCTGTACGAGATCCTGAAGATGAGCGAGGACAACGAGAACCAGCGCTATGAGTTGGAGAAGAAGCTATCGGCGGTGAAGGAGGATCTTACTTATGAGAGAAGCGATCAAGAGAGGCAGGCTATTGTCAATTTGGAGGAGGTCTCTGTAATTCCTTATTCTTATTATGATAGTTTTATTTAATCAAATTAAGTATACGAAAATATGTACTGAATAGGACAAATAAAACACAGGATAAAACATGCGATTTTTATCCAACATTGAACATAAAAATTTAAGCTCAAATAGAAACCAGATTATTTTACAGTGTTTGAGCTTATCAAAATAACTTTATTTATCTTTTTAAGTTTTCTTTACATACAAAATTTTTATTTTGGTGGAAGATTTTTATAATGGTCCATAAAGATTTACAAAATATGTTATGATAATAATGGTCCCCAAACCTTTTCAAGATAATATTATATGTTAATTTTACTTGCAATAGGTAGGAGAGTATATCAACCTTACTTCGTCATTAATGAATACTTTTACTTCTTTACATACCTACCCCAACATGTGAGCATATTCTATTCTTGTCTCCTCAAGCTTATTGTTTTATATTACTGAACATAAAGTTCGCTCGATAGTGCACGCAATTACAAACAACATAAAATGGACCCTTTAAGCAACACGTTGGAGCAGAACTCACTAAACACTACGAATAAGTGTATAAGAATAAGAATTGTATATTCTGTACAGATTTGCATAATTCCTTCAAAATAATAATGAGGGGTCAACTAATTTTGGGCGAAAAGAGATCATAAAAAAAAGTAAATTAGGTCCACCAAAATGTCAAGCTTGTTATACTCGAATTGTAAAGTGAATTGTCAGTGCGTGTCATTTGTAGTAATATTTCTTTTAACTCGACGAATTATAGGTGAAGATGTCAACAAAATAAGCTTGCAGGATATTGCAAATGACAAACAGAATAAATCTTTCGAAAGAAGACAACTGCTAAAGATCAAAAGTTCATCCTCATGACATTCTTATTAAGTGCCGTCAAAATACACAATCGACTATGTTTTCTTTTTATACCTACTGTTGTATCTTTATGAATAACCGAGAATCACATGTTGAGTATTTAGAAAAATCTCATTCTCCCAAAAACAATTAAACTGTAGCTAAAAAAAATTTAATTAATTTTCTATTCTTCAAATTTCAATATAATTTAATAAGCAATTAATAGTATTTTGACTTTATATTTGATCTAAATACACACCTCTGCACGATTTTTCGTGACAAAAAACTGTAGCCTAAATAACTCTAAAACTACCGAATTTATTTTCCAAATTTTTTTCATAATATAGATCTTATTTGAACCTTTAACAACATTCAACTCGATTAATTTTAAAGATATATAATAGCAGTTAAAAATTTAGAAAAAATTAATAACTAGAGCTTTTGTCCCAAATAATCAATATTGATTTCCATAATTGCAGAATGCAGTATTGAGCTATATTATGCATGCGTTTGTGTAGATATATTATGCTGTTTAAGAATAGAATAGAATATATTATGCTGTTTAAGAATAGAATAGAATATATTATGCTGTTTAAGAATAGAATAGAATATATTATGCTGTTTAAGAATAGAATAGAATATATTATGCTGTTTAAGAATAGAATAGAATATATTATGCTGTTTAAGAATAGAATAGAATATATTATGCTGTTTA